>JASDQU010374600.1:4691-16417 GCA_032191745.1 Picea mariana
CAAGAGAGACACGGATTTACGTGGTTCACCCAGTGTGGGCTACGTCCACTAGAGAAATTGCCAGGTCCTTCCTTTATTATTATCCAACAAATGAAGGGATAGAACCTACAACAAAACTCGTTGTAACTTCCTCTTATTTCTCTCACAGTCTCCTCTCTCAGAATACTATATTCTCCATCAACCATAGCCGCAATACATTTACCTCATAAAAGAGGGTTGCCTTCTAGGGAAAAAAACCCTAACATAATCTCTATCGTTAGATCTGTGACCTTATAATGAACGGTCCAGATTTACAATGAAATTACAATATACATTTACAAGGAAATTTTTCCTTTGGGGGCTTCACCCCTGAACCCCCGCTTGCCCCCAGACCTCCCAGCCGGGGGGATAGCCCCCCCGGACCCCGCAGAGGGGGTACCCCCCCTCTGCACTCCCCCGCGTGGAAGAGAGTACATACTTTTGGGGTGTAAATACTTCATGGGGTATAAACACGGCTGAAAGTAAAAGACCTCTGAATCAAGAAGATAATCAGGCTCCACAACCAACAAGATCATGGCTAAAGCAGTAACTTGAAGGATTCAAGCAGTGGCACAAAAGGTTGTTTGACAGGAACAAACAGCTTTTGTATAACGGAATTTAATTCTATACATTGTGGTTTTGGTATGGGAAGCCATGGATTGGGCTTGTAAGAATAGTCAACAATCCATTTTCCTGAAGATTGACTTTGACAAAGTATGGACAAATCTTATGACCAAGTGGATTGGACTTTCATCATTGAGATGTTTATCTCTATGGGGTTTGGACCTAGATGTGTGTCTATGGTGAGCATTATGTTCACTAGTGCCTTGGCTTTTGTATCAGTCAAGAAATCACTATACCCTCGGATTTCATTGCATTGATCCATTCATTGGAGGTGCACGTGGCCCCTTATTTATATGTTTTGACAATTAATTCCTTAGGCTATATGTTGCAGGCTAGTCATCTTCAGAGGAAAGTGCATGGTATTTTTCTACTTGACAGTTTTGAATGGTCAACTTGACCATTTTTTTGATGATTCACTTCTATCAATTATTGCTAAGAAGAATTATGTTGATGGTGCTCATGCTTTTTTAGACATATTTTGTTTTTCATTAAGTGTTGTGATCAGTGATCACAAGATTGATTTTTGGTTGGTTCGGTTGAATTCTCCTCTTGAGTAGATTCCCTCCATTTGGAATTTTATTTAGATTCCCTATGATATAAGTATGGTAGAGAAAGGGGTCCTCCTTTGGTTCCATGGGATGTGTGTATTGTGCTCAAGGATGAGGGGGTCCTGGTTTGATTGATGTTGTCATTCGGGGCTCCATTCTAGCTACCAAGTGGGTGGTGAGATGTATAGAGGGTGATGCTCCATGGCAAGTTCTATTTCAGCATAGGATGATGTTAGCATAGCATGTGGGAAAGGTGTGTGGGGATTTTTCTTTGTGTGATATATGTTCCCCCCATCTATTCCAGGTTTTGGGCTCACTTATAGTTATGAACTTATTTGGTTAGCATGAAAAGTAGTGGTGGGATTGGTTAGGTGGAACATGGAGGGAAGTAGGTCAAGTTGGGATCTATCACGGTGCCCTATTTAGAGTTGGAGGTCTCAAGGCACTTGTCTTGTTGAGTCGCCTCACGTCCAAGCTCATCAAATGAGCATGAAAGACATGTTTTTAAGGAAGACTTAAGGGATGCAGTGACTCGGTCTTGGAAATATTAGTGGTCCTTGTCTTGAGAGTGTGGCCTCATTTCCCTTGATCAACATTTGATTATGGAGTGAGTAGGGAATATTCCCCAATAGTATCTATTCAAAATGAACATTGGAATGTTAGGGCCATTTTGGAGGGAATGGGGCATGAGTTTTGGTAAATCATTGCAACTATATGACTCTCTTCGGCTCTACTCATTGTTGCATCAACAACATTCACTATCACTAGTTCTTAGTGCAAGATGGGTGTCGGTTGATTCGAAAGATAGATAGGTGCACAAACTTCATAGTATTTGTCCATTTGGTTGTCTTATAATCTATGAGTATTTGCTTAGTTTTTTATCTACTAATGGATCCCCTCTAAATCTAGATCGACAAAGAGTGGGCTCTCTAATGGTCTTTTCCCTACATGTCACTGCCCCAAGGTTGTGAAACATATTTTTGTGAATGTTAGTTGCTCAGAGCTTATGAGTGTTCATTCAAATTCATTGTTCTATTCTCCTTCAAGGTCAGATTCATTAGCATGCGGTGTTGTTTGGTCATTGCAACCATCCAGTTTACTATCCTTCATTGGGATTTGACAATGCTTGAGAGTTTCCACCTTGTTCACCTTTTGGAAAATCCAATATAAGTTTGTTGTTAAAATTGAAGTTTGCTATCAATCTACATTTTGCACTATGTGATGTGATGTGATGAGGTACATCACCAATTATTGACCAAATGATTGTTTAAATATGCATTTTATACACTATTCAGATTTTGTTTCAACACTACCAACTCTTAGAAAAAGGATATAAAGTCCATTGTATATATCCTTTTACTTTTATTTTGTTGCTAGAATATATTTCTCTAAAACATATTTTTAGAAAAAAATCAACAAAACCACATGAACTCTTCGTAATTAGACTATATTTTTAATAAAATAGAATAGTTTGATTTTCATAATTAGACTACCTTTTTAATAAAATAGATTAGTTTGATTTTTTTTAAAGATAAGGTAACATTAATCAAAGGAATGCAGTTTTCCCCGAGGTGTAGGATAGTTGGTGATGGAATGTGTTGTTAAGGCACTCCGTGATGTTAAAGTCAATGTTAAAGTTATCGGTTTGAAACCTGAGGGGACAAAAAATCCAGCCATGTTAAGGGTTGGTGTGGCTCGAGCTGGGTGCGATCCAAATCAAAGGAATGCAGTGAATACCAATACATTTATTTGTATATGTAGAAACAAAGATGACGTTATACAAACCCAAGGAATGCAGCTAATACCAATGTGTTTATTTGTATGTGCAGAAACACACATGCCATGGACAACACCTACACTGACTAGTCATGAAGAGCCAACAATGGCAGTGTTGTTCCAGAGTCTGTACTTAAGGCTAGAAAGTACAGGGTCTAGGCATCCAAAAGTGAGTAAAAGATAAAAAAGGGGAAGAATCGACCTTCGGGAAAACAAGCTAAGGCTGATTTCTAAGTTGTCTTTGTCTTGCTTACAAATGTTCCTGGATGCTTATATCCCGTTTGATTGTGGCCCATGAACGTTCGAGTTCTACCTGGGTGATGGTTGTTTTAAGTGTGGTGTCAAAAAGGTTCAAAGCGATGTTGGTTTGATCCAATAGGCCGGGTTCAATGTTGGGTTGTCTTGCAATGGGCACAATCATTGAGAAACAGAAATTGAAAAGAGAATTCAAGGTTTAAGATGTTATTTCAATTTTTTAATCGTATAAAAGAGAACTTTTGAATCCGATGATAAAAGCAGAAAACAAACCAAAGGCCTTCTCCCATAACTGAATTAACTTTTTAAAGAATCATGTATGAAATGTGAGAAAACATTAAGTTGTCGACAATGTGAGGCTCCTATCAAGGGAGAATCTCGCGCTGTAAACAGAAGAAGAAAAAGACAAGAAGAAATCTGACAAAGCATAAAATATAGAGATCTAAAAAGTTCACAGGTCTTGTACCTGCTGATAGTCGATACAGAGAAAAAACTGAAAACGATTAGACGACTAAAAAGTTGGTCACCNCACATGAACTCTATTCATAATTAGACTACGTCTTTAATAAAATAGAATAGTTTGATTTTCATAATTAGACTACCTCGTTAATAAAATAGATTAGTTTAATTTTTTTTGAAAGATAAGGTAACATTAATCAAAGGAATGCAATTGTCCCCGAGGTGTAGGAGAGTTGGTGATGGAGTGTGTTGTTAAGGAACTCTGTGATGTTAAATTCAATATTAAAGTCATCGTTCGAAACCTACGGGGACAAAAAATCCAGCCATGTTAAGGGTTGGTGTGGCTCAAGCCAGATGCAATCCAAATCAAAGGAATGTAGCGAATACCAATACATTTATTTGTATATGCAAAAATGTGAATACCAATAAATTTATTTGTATATGCAAAAACAAAGATGACGTTATACAAATCCAAGGAATGCAGCTAATACTAATGTGCTTATTTGTGTGTGCAGAAACACACATGCCATGGACAACACCTACACTGACTAGCCACAAAGAGCCAACAATGGCAGAGAGGCAAACGAACCAGAAACCATGCATAGAATAAACTAAGAATGCGGAAAACCCACAAACCATGCAGTATAGGCCAACCAAACTGTTTCAAGGAAGCTCAAAACCTGAGACGGTTTCCAAATCCATTACTCAGATGCATGTTCACAGTAGCAGAAAGGCCAAAAACAGCACCAAAAGTCCAAAGAACAGAATGAGAACCAGGAAGACCACATTGTGGGCAAATACTGAAGCTCAATTTTTCTAGGGCTTCTCCACCAACTTCCAAAGCCACAAACACTTCCCTAATCAACGAAGTTCCACGCTAACAGTGCAAAAAACAAACAGTTCGCTGACCAGTTGCAGAGAGGAAAACGAAACATGACCTGTGCATAGGATATACAAGGAACAAGGAAGACCCTCCGACCAGGCAGAAGGCCACTCAGGCCACCTCCAGGAAGCTCAAAACCTTAGACAGTGTCCCATTCTAGATGCATGTTCACAGTGACGGAGAGGCTGAAAACACCACCAAATATCCAAAGCACGGGATGAGAACGACAAAGACTGTAGCGCAAATTCATGTCTTGTCGCTCATAGGCGTAGAATATGGACTAACTAAAATGCCCCATCCTTGCTTGAATCTTGCAATTTGCACTGGATGAAATTGCAGTTTTGAAATCTAGCCAAGCAGGAGAAATCATCATAAAAATAAAAGAACCCACTTGAAAGGGGTGTTTCGGGTAAGGTTTAAGTTATATTGAACTTCTTTTCTATATAGGAATTTTGATTGTGAAACTTTTGTCCATAGATATATTTTGGTCCATTTTAAGAAGAATCAAGTGATCATAATTTTATCAATTCTTGTTAGCACAATTGGTTAAGTTGTGGGTTTTGTTTTCTAGGCTACTCGAGATTAATAATTAACAGTGTGTTTAGTCAAGAGGAGACACCCAAAAATTTAGGCATGTTAAGGGTTGGTGCAGCCCAGGCCAGGTGCGATCCCCAATTTTGACATCTCAGATACTCTTGGTTTGTGGTTTCTTAACCAATGGTTGAAATGAATGCTAGACCCGCAAGTGACGGCCATTTCTAACAAACAAACAAAAAAATCGTGATAAAACTTTGACTGAAACAAAAAATAAATTCACTAGAAAAAGTGAATTTGTCCACTTATTAACTCAATCCTTTTAGTTATCATTTAATATATGGTGTTGCTCCTAAATGCATAGATGTACATTGACCCCCTCTGACCTTGCATGCCCTTCGAAACCCCTATTGCATTCAAGGAAGAAAACATCACCCCATCGCCCCCTTGTCGACTAACATCACAACTATGAGCTAATCAAACAACAATGAAATATTATATAGGAAATTTAAAAGAATATAAAAATCCTAGACTTCATGTTAACTATATGGGAAAGAAAAATTAAACTCTAGTACATCAATGTTATAGTCCACTACGATAGACTAAAGAGGGTGAGATCTAAGCACCTCACAACATAACAATAGATGTTGCAGTAGATTGCATAATGGTTGTTGTATTTAGAATACCCTTAGATCCAATGACCTTCATCCACTCTATGACAACATTAATAAATCTAATGCATTGTGCTTAGAACTCTCTCTAAGCTCTCCACTAGGGTGATCTCTAAGCACCTCGTAGTAGAATAATAATTGTCACAGTGGAGTGTATAGAGGTTGTTGGATCTGGAATACACTTAGATCCAACAGGGTACATGCATTATGTCATGACATTTATAACTTTTTTAAATGGTTCTTAGAGCTTGCCTTAATGGTGAGTTTTAAGCACCTTGCAACCGAATAATAAATGTTGTGATAGAGTGCATAGAGGTCATTGGATCTGGAATACCCTTAGATCCAACAACCTCTAAGAAATCTATCGTGACATTTATAACTTTGCCACATGGTGCTTAGAGCTCGCCATAAGTTATAACGTAGTCGTCGTTGTGTTGTTTACATTAAGATTAATATCACAATCAATGCATTTTTAAGCTCTTTGTGCTCAATAATTATTAATGTTATCGTTGTGGTTATATTAAGTAGTCTTTGTTGGGTCTAAGGTTATTCCATATCCAACTTCCTCTCATGAGGTAGTGGGGGTAGAACAGGAGAGTCTCCACTCAATCAAGTCTAGGAACCTAAAATCTTTATCATTGAAGGTGGACCTTTTCAAAGCATTTGATAGGGTGAGATGATTTTTCATTACACTCATCCCTATTCATCTTGGTTTTTTTCATGGCTTTGTTTCCTGGGTAATGAGTTGTATTAGCTCAATTTATTTTTCAATTCTAATCAATGGTGTTTCCTCTCCATTTTTTAAGTCTGAAAGAGGGATCATGCAAGGTTTCCTTCTCTCCCCCTATTCTTCCTCATTGTTGGAAAAGGTCTCAGCGGATTTATCAAGGATGCCATCAAAACTAGAAACATCAAAGGTATAAATGTTGGTACTTCCTTCTATGCCACCTATTTACTCTTTGGTAAGGACAATTTAATATTTTTTGAAGGACCAAGAAGGATGGTAGAAAATCTTATAGAGACCATCAATCTCTTTTGTGAAAAAACAGGTATGAAGATTAACATTAACAAGTCAACAATCTCCTAATGGGAACTCTCGGAGAACGAAAAATATTTATATTCCCAAGTCTTTCCTTTTCAAGCACTCGCAATGGATGAGGGATTGAAATACCTAGGCCTTCATTTGAAAGAAAATTAGTGTAAAAAAGGCGACTAGTAGTGGCTAATAGCCAAGGTAGAGAACAAAACTCAACACATGGTAAAATTGATGGCTCTCCATAGTAGGTCAATTGATTCTTGTCAAATCAAACTTGGAATCCATCCCTATCTATTGAATGTCCCTAGCATGGATTTCAAAAGGAGTCCTGGAAAAAATCAGACAGTTAAGTTTTAGGTTCATCTAGTTTAGGAAGGTAGGAAAGAAAGAGATGATTCTAGCCTCCTAGAAAAAACTTGTGATACCAAAATTTCACGTTGGATGGGGCCTTAAGAACTTATTACTTTTCTCAAAGGTCCTTGCAAAAAAAAATGTATGGATACTAATACAAGGCTCTGGACTTTGGGCACAAGTAATAAAAAATAAGTATGTTTCTCCTAAATCCATAGAAGAATGCGTCGGGAATCCAGTTTGACACTTTCATAATGCATCAATAATATGGAAAGTGGTGGTTATGTCCTTCCCCTTGATAGGTAATTGGTTGGTTTTGGAAAATTAGCAGAGGAAACAAATTCCAAATTGGCTTGGACCCCTGGATTGTTAGCAATGATGCATATAGGTTCCCACACATTATAGTTATGGATATTAAAAGTCGGGGCTACCATGCTCTAAGACAGGTAGCTCGAGGAGTCAAAACTTTGGATAGACCACAACAATGGATTTTCTAGGAAGAGATTGGACTACGAGAGGAGAATGCAGACATATGGGAGTGATATACTCAAAATCTAAGAAGTTTCTTCATGAATCTAAATGATCAAGATGATCAACTCATTTGGTCTTTAAATCCTCCTAGTAACTATGAGCCCAGACTAGGATACAAGGCCCTAGATCTTGAGGGTAACAAAAACCCCAAGCCCTAGTGGTTGTGGCTTCTATGGAAATTCAAATTCCCATCCAAATCAAAACTCTTTACATGGATTTTTGTTAAACAACAAAGCCTTAACATGGGACATCCTTCAAAAAAAAGAGATATGAGGGACTGAGTCAATCATGTCTCGAAAAAGTTGACTCAAAAACAAACTCACACCTTATTATGACATGTTCCTATACTCTTGAAGTCTAGGAGGAAACAAATAATTTCACTGGTTTGAACAATGCTTGGAAGGGGAACTATAGAAAAGAATCCCTCAAGAATTGATGTATGAACAAAGCCACAAAGAGGTATAAATTTATATCTCTAACCTTAGCATGGAGAATCAAGTTGGATCTAAATTATAATCTATTTAAGGATAAGGACACCATGCCTTTGAAACATGCTATCCAAATTCTGAACATCCTCTCTACATTTCCTCAATTTAAGGAAGGATGTATCTCAAAACACTACCCTGGAGAAGTCATAAACAAAGAATTGTCTTGGGATTTTTTTGATGGAGCCTCCCAAGGACCCACCTGCAAAGGTGGGGTGAGGGGAATTCTACATCTATCCCCCACTCGCATCGTCTCTTTTAAAGTTAGACTAGGAAACAACACAAATAACTTATGTGAGCTCATGGTTCTAAAACTGGTCTTAATGTTAGTTCAAGAACAAAGCATTTTTCAAATTCAAATTTATGGAGACTCTCTACTTGTGATACAATGGATGAAAGGAGAAATCAATTTGCACAAATTCACTCTAAAATTCCTTTTTCATGACATTCTTCTATTGAATTCAGCATTATATCACATCTCTTTCATGCATGTTTATAGGGACAGGAACAATGAAGCAGGCAGGCTATCTAAGGATGAAGTGGCATTGGAAAATGGGATTTGGAAGATCACTAACAACACTCATGCACACTCCTTTGAATATGTTCATTTTCCTTGGTTATAAGTTTCCTTTGCTAATTATTGAGCTTTGTTATCATTGTCGCTTCATGGAAAGACATAATGAACTCCTTCAGAAAGACTAGCTAAATTGTCTCAGTGTATAAAGATGGCAATAATTTATTGGAAATTTCGATGAGAATTGTATATGATGTTTCACTAGTATAAATCATGGTATGGGTTTATTTGAAAGAAAATTTTGGATCTAAAAACAATGATTTTTTGGCTAAATATATAGGCCTGTAAAGGCATTTTTTGAATGCTCTCTCAACATCTACCATTGTAATTTTGTTTTAATAGATAAAATTACTAGATTTTTTGTCGTGGATAAAAAAACAAAACTTACTAGCAAGGAATCATAAATCATTAGAGAAATCATGACCAAGCCATTGGAATTAAAGAAGTTTCCAAATGAAAAAATCCAAACCATGGAGACAAAAGAAATACAAATCCAATCAATATCATAAATTAGAATGACACTTACATTGAAATGTTATCAACTGATAAATCACTAAAAGTAACAAATGACAAATGTTCCAACATTGAAATCAAGACACGAGATAGAAGGATATACTATCATCGTTCAAATTTCAAGGGTCATCAAGACTGATAATATAACCAATACAAATATAAACGACATTCGTCATACATTCAAGAGAACCACAATTCTGAAATAGAGTGGGGAGGAAAACAACACCTTACTTGGCAACATAAGATGAGAATTTTCATCCAAACAACCAACCAACAAAAAATCCCAATGAAGATCAACTTGGGATGGATTTATCCATGAAACAATTATGTTCAACACTTCAAAGATCATACAGTTTCATTTCTCCAACCATGACAACATCTAGAAAAAAGCATCAAGTGAAAGTGTTACATGCAAGAACAAAGACGTAACCTTTTATAGATTGTGCTTTTGAGGAGAAAGCATCTTTGAAGGGGAAGGAATGTAACCAATATAAAATGCATAACTAAACGCTATATAATTAATCAAATAAACTAAGAGACAACCTTCACCTTCGTGACTAGTAAATGGTTATAAAGTATATCATCACAAAGCTCCTTGTACAACACACTTATTGATTATCAATTATGTATTTATAACCTAGATGGACTCTTTTATGTTATCCTTCTTATGTTGGATAGTTTCCCATATAAGAACTAATGTTGATTACATTCTCTATGGAGATGTTTAATCATCGTGACATGTGGAACCTCATAATTGGTTCACGTTCACAAGTATATCTACAAACGCTCATGTTGATCAACCTCCCCATGAGGCAATTTTTCAACAATGCCAACCTTAGTTATCACAAGAACAAGGTACAATATCTAGACTCACTCTATGCAAAATCACAAGCATTATATTTACTAATGATGAAAATCAAACTCCATGCTTGTCGTGGTCCCAAAATAAGAGTTGGGTCTATGTTTGCTTGGTCATTTAATAAGAAATCAAAACACAATGAATGAAGCCTTTGATGATAATGAAAAATTTTACTTTAATAGACCAAAGAGAACATATTTTTATTGATGGTCGTGGTTGACTCTAAATGTGCAGCGTAACCCCATTAGCAACGAACTCAATTCTACAAACTTAGACCAATTCAATATGTTATTTAAAACTTAGTTTTATGCTAACTTTTTAGATCAACACCCTATACTCCATTTATTAATTATCTTGCCAACAAAAGTTTAATAATGATCTTTAATCAAGATAGATAACCATTTTACATGTTAAAAAGTTCATATTTCATAAGACTGATCAATAATTTTACTCCCACTACCTCTTTAAGTGTTGACATTATGGTAGTTGCGGGAGGTATTAACCTCCACGTGTAACCTTGACAAGACTAGAATATTCTGGGAAGCAAGAGAAACCATAAATCTTTGAACAATAATCCTAGAAGACAAGTCGGCTAAATATATTAATTAATAATGAGTTGTATCCCCCAGGAAGAGAAGTCAGCCCAGAAAGCTAAGAAGGAGTAGTTTAAATACATAATGCTAGAGCTCATTTAGCATACTCTCACTCGCAACTGCAGAAATTTAGTTGTGCGCAAGTTTGGAGAGTAGTTGTAGCTACTGCAACTTGTATTTTCAATTTTAGGATTGGACTCTCTCTTGGTTATGGTTTCGACTTTCTGCTTGGTACACTAGCTCAGTAGAGTGATATGCTACCTTGATTGGCTATTAGGCCTAGGGTTTGCTTCCAGAATTATTCTTTTTCAAGGTTAAGGTGCTCGGAGGTGGCTTCAGCTTATGGTTGGGTGACAATATTTTTATATTGTTTATGGTGAAACAAGCACACCTATTTTTCTAATAGGTTATGGGCCCACATTATCTTCGGACAGTCTAACCACTAGAAGATATATTGGGAGGATTTGCTCAATTACAATTGCAGTTGCAGTCAAAGTTTTGTTGCAGCAATGAAACCTTAACCCTCTTGTTAAGGCACCTTAAGTGAAGAGCTTGACCTAATTACTAGATAGCCTAGTGTGCCCTTAGCCTAGCGCATCTCCTGATTCTCTCAGCAAGTCAAGATGTCAAGTTTGAGTTTTTGGTCAAAGTCAAAGGTTGACCAAGTCAAAGCAGTCATAAATTACTCTATGAAGTCATAAAAACAAGTTAGAAGGGGCTTCTAACTTCAGAGCATGGAAGACAAGGATTTTCCTCATCCTTTCCAAGAATAAAGTGTTGGATATTGTGAAAGGAAAGATCGAGGAACCACAGTTTGAAGAAGGAAAAGAAAAGGAACCTCAGAATGTTGCAGTTATGGAGAATTTTAAGGACAGTGACATCAACACTATGAGTATCATAGTGGACTTTGTAAAAAGACCACTTGATACCCTACATATCTCAACGTGACTCATCTAAGAAGATGTATGATGCTCTAACTAACCTATTCTTGGTCAGAAACATTGGACAAGTAATAA
>JASDQU010374600.1:20495-45717 GCA_032191745.1 Picea mariana
CCTATCAAGGGAGAATCTCGCGCTGTAAACAGAAGAAGAAAAAGACAAGAAGAAATCTGACAAAGCATAAAATATAGAGATCTAAAAAGTTCACAGGTCTTGTACCTGCTGATAGTCGATACAGAGAAAAAACTGAAAACGATTAGACGACTAAAAAGTTGGTCACCACAGTAGAAGTTGCACTAAATTGCGGCTAAGCATTCATCATAAATATATATGTGAAATGAAATTTAATATAAGATAACAGAGGAAACAAAACTCATAACTCAATCTTGACGGAATCAGGAATCTTCGGATTGCTTTGTATTAATTTTCAAAGGAAAAAGTCTCTATTACAATCGGCCAAAAAAGGTCCATCCATTTATTCTCACTTCAAAATGCATATTTATACAAACTTCTAAACGCTAGAATCTCAATTGTTCCAGAAGTTTTCGGTTACAAAATGGGAAGTTTATGCATTTCACTTCTTTGTCTTTGTCCTCCTTCCTGCGGGCAGAGCACCTTCCTTTCTTTACTCTTTGGGTTCTAAAAATAGAACATGCAGACATCTGTCATTATTTGACACCAGAAGCCTGCCCTTTCACCTGCTCGGTGCAAGTGATGCACCTCTCCACCCACTGGGCTATCAACCTGGAAGGCTCTGCTTGGTCGCTTGCTTCAAGAGTGTAACAATTCTTTGCCAGCTGTGGTAAACTCTTTCCCACTTGTTGGTCCTCTGCGATGATGGAGCATAATTGTAAACTTGGTTGTACTAGCCATTTTTCCATTTGGGTCATATCAACCTGGATGATCTGGGATATCTCCACTTCCTGCTCCTCCATGCTTTCTTTGATGTCCAACAGATGTTTAGCTATATTGATTTTTCCCAGTGTCCCAACACTTCTCTCCTTATCAAGATCTAGCAAACCTTTACTTATTAAAGAGAACGTTTCCTCACAAAAACTCTTTACTCCGTTAGCTCTCCCCCTACTTTCTGATATGTTCTTCTCCTAGACCTTCAGCAGGATATTACCTCTGGTTTGTTCTGCGATGGATAATTTTGAGGTGTTGGTTGTCTCTATCCTCGATGTAGCTATAACAGCATCTTGGAAAGCGACCCGTGTTGCCCTGGCTTCTCTTTCTCTCGAACAAATGTTCTCTAATATTTTCTCTATCATTAGGAAGTGGTCCTGAATGGTCCTCACCTTTTCCAGCAATTTTTGTTGAGCCATAAGTACCTTATGTCATATTTCGGTGACCTGCGATCTGAACATTTTTATGTCTACAACCTGTTTCTCGGCCACCTCTAATTTCAACTGCAACTCTATAATCTATTGCCCCTGCTGGCTTACCTGTGTTTGGCTAGTTTGCGCTGACTGGTGCACCTGCTCGAGGTCGGACCTGAGATTCTCGATTTCACGCAGGTCGTCTATTCAGGCTTCCTCAAGGCTCATGCTCACCTCGTCCCTGACATTCACTTCGGCAGTAGCTACCTTAGCTTCCAATTTATTGATCAGGAGGTTCTTTCGTTTCAACTGGGTTGTCAAAGTCCCAACTGAGTATTGATTGGTTGTAGCATAAGCCCCTAGCATCCCTGCTATCTCCTCTGCAAATTTTTCCTCTTTCACGGCCTTCCCATCTGTCATGATTTTAAATTTTTTGGCTACTACGCCCTCTTTTTGATAAAATCCTTGCCTTACCATGGCCTCTCTTCTCTTGTCAAAGAAAAATTCGTTGGGAGGTAGCTCCTCTACATAAATAGGCGTCAGTTCTTCATTGAAAATCCATCCCTTGTCAGGATTCCCCTTTGTGAACTACAAGGGTGTGACAATATAAATCAGACTGTCAATTTGCTTGGATGTTTATTTCGAGGTGGCTTCTGTAACCAACTTGTTTGGCGCAAGAAAAAGTGAGTCACTCGATCCCTGCGAAGGCATCTCCACTTGGCCTTGGGCCTGCTTTCCTGGCGCGCCCTTTTCGGGGTTTCCTTCCTGCTTCTGGGGGACTTCGGCTCCTAGCACTGAGGTTCCATCCTCTCTGTTTTTCCCTTGGTCCTTCTCCCCACTAGGACTCGAGTCCTTTGCACCTTTGTCTCTCGTCTTCTTTGTAACTCTAAGCTCTAGGGCTTCACCCTATAAAATCTAGGGAAGACAACTATGTCGGTGTTCCCGAAATTTCAAAAATTCGGCCATGTCTCCAGGTGGAAAGGCTTGAATCTGACTTAGGACTTCCGCGAAGGACCTCACACCATGGAATATTTCATCATGCGGGGAATCCTCGTGTTCATACCTCTTCGGGCCGCAACTTGCCAGGTGATTGCTCACAACCTTACTAGGGTCTTGCTTCCTAAAATCAATGTCTATCAGCATCATTTCTTCCAGAGTCGCAGCCTCAGCTTTGGCGTGACCAAAATATAGCAAGGAATATGCACCGATACGAATAGGGAAGGGAGGCCATACCTTTTTTGATACTCCTTTGAGCTCCTTGTTTATCCCACTGAGCACAGACTATCTGGCGATCTCACGACACAATAGCTTATCTAGAAAGAATAGCGGGAGGGCATATGGAGGGATAGAGGTGCCAAAAACCCTAATATACAAAAATTTCGCCTCTAGATACCAATCTGCCACGTTGCTTAGGCTGGTCGCAACGCTATCTGATATCCTGGGAGGTGGCTGGCCAAAAATGGCAACATGCAGTGGCACCATTACCCAGTTGAAGATCTCGTAGATGAATTCTTTGGACTTATCCTCCCAAATCTTCGAGTGCTAGACATGGATGGGATATGTACTAGATGGAGTCCAGCTCCAGCTCATTAGAGGGAAAGGCTTCATGAAACAAATGGAGTGCATGATGTAGGTGGACATGAAAAATGAAGTCGCTTTCCCACTCACCTTTTGTGCTCGATATTCGGTAATTCGACTGGTTAAACTGTCCGAAAGCAGTTTATCCCAGTCGAAAGAAAGACCTTCAGGGACTATATGAATTAGAGGCACCCATGGGAAAAAAAAATGTGTGGTGTCCTCCCTCCCATACAACCTACAGGCCATCATTGCTATATACCTAAATGGTGGCTCTAAGGAGGAGACTAAATAAATTCCATTAGAATCTGCCCTGAATTTTGCGGGGTGCGAAACCCAATCCCTGGTCAAATCGGACAAGTTTTTGCCATATTGCTCACATTTCTTCTCCTTGAAACCTTCTAGAAATTCAGCATTGTGCACGAAGTTTGGTGTGGGTGACAGCTGATACATTTCCTGCATATGTTATAGTCTAAAAGTCCCAATCGTCACCTTATGCTCGTTGATGATGGTTCTGGTCGGGATGTCCACATGGTCTAGCGCCCATCTAATCATATCATAATAGGGGAGGAGCCTTGGTCTTGCCGCTATTTTGTGCATTTATGCCTAAATGATGATTTTTTATCTCGTGGCCAAATCATCCTTCTCATTATCGCTGGAATCATCTGAACAATTCACGGATTTGGACTGAAGAATGTCAGAGATGTATGTCCAGTTTTTGATAGTATTAATACTTCGGGGTGAAGTATCAGAAACAACATTGAATCCCTGACCTGAACTTTCGTCAGCCGCCTTGAATGTTTTTCGTGGAGCCATGAAAGGGAATTTTGTACGCATATCACCTGTAGTAAGAATTGTAAATACAGACAGAAGTTATCCTGATGAAAAAAGCTCTACGCGCAAAATAGAAATAAAATTGAAATAATGAAACAAAACCCTTATCTTAGTCATTTAAAACCTCGGTGTCCTTGCGAACCAAACGGTCAAATTGCTTAAAGAAAGATTTAGTAGTAAAAGCGATATCCTACTATCTATCACCTCGTCGTAGTCCAAATAAATGCCATAATTATTTGACGATTCATAGCACGAATCAACGCAAANATTACTCCACGGACGGTGCATATTAAAGTTTTCATTGATGCGTCAATTAATCTTTCTTAGCCCCCTTAATTAAGTTTGTTTTAGTCTTTAATTTCCCCTTTTCTGCGTTCGTCGTATCGGGAGAAATCACTCCTACCCTTTGAGCCCCACAAAACCTGAAATTGCGATGATGCGATTTAGTTTTAAAAAAAACATGATCTGACTTAAGCTCTTAAATAACCCATGCTTAATTAATAAAAATCGTGACTTTGCGACTTGGGGCTATGAAGGTATAGTTTTTTGGGAGAGCGATCGTCGAGTCATGAAACCCCGACATTGCTTAACTAGGGTTTAAAGTGACTTACCCCTTACACCAACCTAAATGAACTTTTTAAAATTGTTTCATGACTTCACATATCGGAGTTCGAAAACCTTGCGAATTGTAACTCCCAAAGCAGGATAGCACGAGATAATAAAAGTGATAAAATTGCTTAACGGTTAAGAAACAGTGACTTAGGACTATAACGACCATCGCCACTTCGCATGTCGGGGTAAACTTTTGATTGCAAGAATCATATTTCAACCACTTGTAAAAGGCGGTTCCAACAGGCAGAGAGGAAAACGAACCAGAAACCATGCATAGAATAAACTGAGAATGCAGAAAACCCACAAACCATGCAGTATAAGCCAACCACACTGTTTCAAGGAAGCTCAAAACCTGAGACAGTTTCCAAATCCATTACTCAGATGCATGTTCACAGTAGCAGAATGACCAAAAACAGCACCAAAAGTCCAAAGAACAGAATGAGAACCAATAAGACCACATTGCGGGAAAATACTGAAGCTCAATTTTTCCAGGGCTTCTCCACCAACTTCCAAAGCCACAAACACTTCCCCAATCAATGAAGTGCCACTCTAACAGTGAAACAAAAAAAATAGTTCGTTGACCAGTTGCAGAGAGGAAAACAAACCATGACCCATGCATAGGATATAAAAAGAACAAGGAAGACCCTCCGACCAGGCAGAAGGCCACTCAGGCCGCCTCCAAGAAGCTCAAAACCTTAGACAATGTCCCATTCTAGATGCGTGTTCACGGTGATGGAGAGGCTGAAAACACCACCAAATATCCAAAGCACAGGATGAGAACGACGAAGACTGTAGTGAAAATTCATGTCTTGTCGCTCGTAGGCGTAGAATATGGACTAACTAAAATGCCCCATCCTTGCTCAAATCTTGCAATTTGCACTGGATGAAATTGTAGGTTTTCAAATCTAGCCAAACAGGAGAAATCATCATAAAAATAAAAGAACCCACTTGAAAGGGGTGTTTCAGGTAAGGTTTAAGTTACTAAAGAAAGTCAACATTTTTTTATATTGAACTTCTTTTCTATATAGGAATTTTGATTGTGAAAATTTTGTACATAGATATATTTTGATCCATTTTAAGAAGAATCAAGTGATCATAATTTTATCAATTCTTGTTAGCACAATCAGTTAAGGTGTGGGTTTTTTTTTCTAGGCTACTCGAGATTAATACCTAACAGTGTGTTTAGTCAAGAGGAGACACCCAAAAATCTAGGCATGTTAAGGGTTGGTGTGGCCCAGGCTGGGTGCGATCCCCAATTTTGACAGCTCAGATACTCCTGGTTTGTGGTTTCTTAACCAATGGTTGAAATGAACGCTAGACCCGCAAGTGACGGCCATTTCTAGCAAACAAACAAAAAAATCGTGATAAAAATTTGACTGAAGCAAAAAATAAATTCACTAGAAAAAGTGAATTTGTCCACTTATTAACTCAATCCTTTTAGTTATCATTTAATATATGGTGTTGCTCCTAAATGCATAGATGTACGTTGACCCCCTCTGACCTTGCATGCCCTTCGAAACCCTTGTTGCATTCAAGGAAGAAAACATCACCCCATCGCCCCCTTGTCGACTAACATCACAACTATGAGTTAATCAAACAACAATGAAATATTATATAGGAAATTTAAAAGAATATAAAATTCCTAGACTTCATGTTAACTATATGGGAAAGAAAAATTAAACTCTAGTACATCAATGTTATAGTCCACTACGATAGACTAAAGAGGGTGAGATCTAAGCACCTCACAACATAACAATAGATGTTGCAGTAGAGTGCATAATGGTTGTTGTATTTAGAATACCCTTAGATCCAATGACCTTCATCCACTCTATGACAACATTAATAAATCTAATGCATTGTGCTTAGAACTCTCTTTAAGCTCTCCACTAGGGTGAGCTCTAAGCACCTCGTAGCAGAATAATAATTTTCGCAGTGGAGTGTATAGAGGTTGTTGGATCTGGAATACACTTAGATCCAATAGGGTACATGCATTATGTCACGACATTTATAACTTTGTTAAATGGTTCTTAGAGCTTTCCTTAATGGTGATTTTTAAGCACCTTGCAACAGAATAATAAATGTTGTGATAGAGTGCATAGAGGTCATTGGATCTAGAATATCCTTAGATCCAATGACCTCTAAGAAATCTATCGTGACATTTATAACTTTTCCACATGGTTCTTAGCGCTCGCCATAAGTTATAGCGTAGTCATCGTTGTGTTGTTTACATTAAGATTAATATCACAATCAATGCATTTTTAAGCTCTATGTGCTCAATAATTATTAATGTTATCGTTGTAGTTATATTAAGTAGTCTTTGTTGGGTCTAAGGTTATTCCATATCCAATGTCCTCTCATGAGGTAGTGGGGGTAGAACAGGAGAGTCTCCACTCAATCAAGTCCAAGAACCTAAAATACTTATCATTGAAGGTGGACCTTTTCAAAGCATTTGATAGGGTGAGATGATTTTTCATTACACTCATCCCTATTCATCTTGGTTTCTGTCATGGCTTTGTTTCCTGGGTAATGAGTTGTATTCGCTCCATTTATTTTTCAATTCTAATCAATGGTGTTGCCTCTCCATTTTTTAAGTTTGAAAGAGGGATCATGCAAGGTTTCCTTCTCTCCCCTTGTTCTTCCTCATTGTTGGAAAAGGTCTCGGCGGATTTATTAAGGAGGCCATCAAAACTATAAACATCAAATGTATAAATGTTGGTACTTCCTTCTATGCCACCTATTTACTCTTTGTTAAGGACAATTTAATATTTTTTGAAGGACCAAGAATGATGGTAGAAAATCTTATAGAGACCGTCAATATCTTTTGTGAAGCAACATGTATGAAGATTAACATTAACAAGTCAACAATATCCTACTGGGAACTCTCAGAGAATGAAAAATATTTATATTCTCAAGTCTTTCCTTTTCAAGCACTCGCAATGGATGAGGGATTGAAATACCTAGGCCTTCATTTGAAAGAAAATTAGTGTAAAAAAGGAGACTAGTAGTGGCTAATAGCCAAGTTAGAGAACAAAACTCAACACATGGTAAAATTGATGGCTCTCCATAGGAGGTCAATTGATTCTTGTCAAATCAGACTTGGAAGCCATCCCTATCTATTGAATGTCCCTAGCATGGATTTCAAAAGGAGTCCTGGAAAAAATCAGACAATTAAGCTTTAGGTTCATCTAGTTTAGGAAGGTAGGAAAGAAAGAGATGGTTCTAGCCTCCTGGAAAAAACTTGTGATACCAAAACTTCACGTTGGATGGGGCCTTAAGAACTTATTACTTTTCTCAAAGGTCCTTGCAACAAAAAATGTATGGATACTAATACAAGGATCTGGACTTAATAAAAAATAAGTATGTTTCTCCTAAATCCATAGAAGAATGCGTCGGGAATCCAGTTTGACACTCTCATAACGCATCAATAATATGGAAAGTGGTGGTTATGGCCTTCCCCTTGATAGGTAATTGGTTGGTTTTGGAAAATTAGCAAAGGAAACAAATTCCAAATTGGCTTGGACCCATGGATTGTTAGCAATGACACATATAGGATCCCACACATTATAGTTATGGATATTAAAAGTCGGGGCTACCATGCTCTAAGACAGGTAGCTCGAGGAGTCAAAACTTTGGATAGACCACAACAGTGGATTTCCTAGGAAGAGATTGGATTGTGAGAGGAGAATGCAGACATATGGGAGTGATATACTCAAAATCTAAGAAGTTTCTTCATGAATCTAAATGATCAAGATGATCAACTCATTTGGTCTTTTAATCCTACTTGTAACTATGAGCCCAGACTAGGATACAAGGCCCTAGATCTTGAGGGTAACAAAAACCCCAAGCCCTGGTGGTTGAGGCTTCTATGGAAATTCAAATTCACATCCAAATCAAAACTCTTTATGTGGATGTTTTTTAAACAACAAATCCTTAACATGGGACATCCTTCAAAAAAAAGAGACATGAGGGACTAAGTCGATCATGTCTCGTAAAAGTTGACTCAAAAACAAACTCAGACCTTATTATGACATGTTCCTATACTCTTGAATTCTAGGAGGAAACAAATAATTTCACTGGTTTGAACAATGCTTGGAAGGGGAACTCTAGAAAAGAAGCCCTCAAGAATTGATGTATGAACAAATCCACAAAGAGGTATAAATTTATTTCTCTAACCTTAGCATGGAGAATCAAGTTGGATAAGGACACCATGCCTTTGAAATATGCTATCCAAATTCTGACCATCCTCTTTACATTTCCTCAATTTAAGGAAGGATGCATCTCAAAACACTACCCTGGAGAAGTCATAAACAAAGAATTGTCTTGGGATTTTTTTGATGGAGCCTCCCAAGGACCCCCCTACAAAGGTGGGGTGAGGGGAATTCTAAATCTATCCCCCACTCGCATCGTCTCTTTTAAATTTGGACTAGGAAACAACACAAATAACTATGTGAGCTCATGGTTCTAAAACTGGTCTTAATGTTAGTTCAAGAACAAAGCATTTTTCAAATTCAAATTTATGGAGACTCTCTACTTGTGATACAATGGATGAAAGAAGAAATCAATTTGCACAAATTCACTCTAAAACTCCTTTTTCATGACATTCTTCTATTGAATTCAGCATTATATCACATCTCTTTCACACATGCTTATAGGGACAGGAACAATGAAGCAGGCAGGCTATCTAAGGATGAAGTGGCATTGGAAAATGGGATTTGGAAGATCACTAACAACACTCTTGCACACTCCTTTGAATATGTTCATTTTCCTTGGTTATAAGTTTCCTTTGCTAATTATTGAGCTTTGTTATCATTGTCGCTTCATGGAAAGACATAATGAACTCCTTCAGGAAGACTAGCTAAATTGTCTCAGTGTATAAAGATGACAATAATTTATTGGAAATTTCGACGAGAATTGTATATGATGTTTCACTAGTATAAATCATGGTCTGGGTTTATTTGAAAGAAAATTTTGGATCTACAAACGATGATGTTTTGGCTAAATCTATAGGCCTGTAAAGGCATTTTTTGAATGCTCTCTCAACATCTACCATTGTAATTTTGTTTTAATAGATAAAATTACTAGATTTTTTGTCGTGGATAAAAAAACAAAACTTACTAGCAAGGAATCATAAATCATTAGAGAAATCATGACCAAGCCATTGGAATTAAAGAAGTTTTCAAATGAAAAAATCCAAACCATGGAGACAAAAGCAATACAAATCCAATCAATATCATAAATTAGAATTACACTTACATTGAAATTCTATCAACTGATAAATCACTAAAAGTAACAAACGAAAAATATTCCAACATTAAAATCAAGACATGAGATAGAAGGATATACTATCATCGTTCAAATTTCAAGGGTCATCAAGACTAATAATATAACCAATACGAATATAAACGACATTCGTCATACATTCAAGAGAACCACAATTCTAAAATAGAGTGGGGAGGAAAACAACACCTTACTTGGCAACATAAGATGAGAATTTTCGTCCAAACAACCAACCAACAAAAAATCCCAATGAAGATCAACTTGGGATGGATTTATCCATGAAACAATTATGTTCAACACTTCAAAGATCATACAGCTTCATTTCTCCAACCATGACAACATCTAGAAAAAAGCATCAAGTGGAAGTGTTACATGCAAGAACAAAGACGTAACCTTTTATAGATTATTCTTTTGAGGAGAAATCATCTTTGAAGGGGAAGAAATGTAACCAATATAAAATGCATAACTAAACACTGTATAATAACAATAATAATAATGTTAATCAAATAAACTAAGAGGCAACCTTCACCTTCGTGACTAGTAAATGGTTATAAAGTATATCATCACAAGGCTCATTGTACAACACACTTATTGATTATCAATTATATATTTATAACCTAGATGGACTCTTTTATGTTATCCTTCTTATGTTGGATAGTTTCCCATACAAGAAATAATGTTGATTACATTCTCTATGGCGATGTTTTATCGTCGTGACATGTGGAACCTCATTATTGGTTCACATTCACAAATATATCTACAAACGCTCATGTTGATCAACCTCCCCATAAGGCATTTTTTCAACAATGCCAACCTTAGTTATCACAAGAACAAGGTACAATATCTAGACTCACTCTATGCAAAATAACAAGCATCATATTTACTAATGATGAAAATCAAATTCCATGCTTGTCGTGGTCCCAAAATAAGAGTTGGGTCTATGTTTTCTTGGTCATTTAATAAGAAATCAAAACACATTGAATGAAGCCTTATCATTATCATTATTATAATAATGATAACAAGTAATAGCCTTGAAGAAATTACTTTAATAGGAAATCAAAACACATTGAATGATAATAATGATTGGCTATTAGGCCTAAGGTTTTCTTCCAGAATTATTCTTTTTCAAGGTTAAGGTGCTCGGAGGTGGCTTCGGCTTATGGTTGGGTGACAATATTTTTATATTGTTTATGGTGAAACGAGCACACCTATTTTTCTAATAGGTTATGGGCCCACTCTATCTTCGGACAGTCTAACCACTAGAAGATATATTGGGAGGATTTGCTCAATTACAGTTGTAGTTGCAGTCAAAGTTTTGTTGCAGCAACGAAACCTTAACCCTCTTGTTAAGGCACCTTAAGTGAAGAGATTGACCTAATTACTAGATAGCCTAGTGTGCCCTTAGCCTAGCGCATCTCCTGATTCTCTCAGCAAGTCAAGATGTCAAGTTTGATTTTTTGGTCAAAGTCAAAGGTTGACCAAGTCAAAGCAGTCATGAATTACTCTATGAAGTCATAAAACAAGTTAGAAGGGGCTTCTAACTTCAGAGCATGGAAGAAAAGGATTGTCCTCATCCTTTCCAAGAATAAAGTGTTGGATATTGTGAAAGGAAAGATCGTGGAACCATAATTTGAAGAAGGAAAAGAAAAGGAACCTCAGAATGTTGCAGTTATGGAGAATTTTAAGGACAGTGACATCAACACTATGAGTATCATAGTGGAATCTATAAAAAGACCACTTGATACCCTACATCTCTCATTGTGACTCATCTAAGAAGATGTATGATGCTCTAACTAACCTCTTCTCAGTCAGAAACATTGGACAAGTAATAAGTCTGAAGAATGAGCTTTGTGATATGAAAAAAGAATGATGATGATAGCATAACATCATACTCTGTGAGAATCTATCTCAGTTAAGAGATCAACTACAAGCTATTGAAGGAATCATTTCAGAAAAAGGAACTGGTAAATATAGTACTCAATGGCCTTCCCAAGACATGGGATGCATTTGTCGCAAGCATGAAAAGGATATAATTCTTCAACTATTGAAAATATGGTCACTACAGGAACCAATGTCTTGAGTTAAAGAAAAGGAAGGAAACAGACAAAGCAACAGTTGTTGAAGAAAGGGAGTCCTCAAAGAAATCCAAACAAGATAAAGCATACTTCTTCTTCTAGTCAAGGTAACAATATTCTTGTACATAGAACGTTTACATAGTTCATGTACATATCATGTGTATCTATTTATTAGAAGATAATATGGTCAATGAAAAGATACCTATCATTGAATGATACCTATGGAAGAATAACAAGATAAGGATTTCTATTACGATGACTACAAGTCAAGAAATGTACATGAAAAAGATGAAGTACGTTGACAATCTTTGGTGACAAAATTCCTGAGGAATATATTATATAAGTAACAACTTCCAGATAAGATGAAATCAAAATCAAACCTGAAGAGACCCAGAAGAATTCAAAACAGAAAGAATTCAACAATCAATAGGAAATTAGAAAAAGACTTGTGACACTTTGCAAAAGGAAATAAGGATGCAGACGGAAGTGTGGACTCTCTTAGATGGAGGGAGTTGATTGCATAATTCCAAAAGAAGAGCATGCATTCATGCATGAAGCAAGGACTAGGAGGGATCTAATCCTAAATGATATGATCCATTGAGGATTATGAAGTATATTTCCATGTTCTGATTGAAAGTAGAAGCCATGATAAGAAGCACATATTCATTCTGACTCTAGAAGATGTCTTCTTCAAAAATAAGCCTTAAAGTATCCTTGGTTGTCCATCTACATCCATGATCCTATGGTGAAAGGAAGAAGTTGGAATATTCAGGGCATGGAATCTATAGAAGACTCCATGGACCCAAGAGCTAAAGAGAAACATGAGGAAGAACATGAAGATTCCAAGAAAGAAAGAAGAGCTAGAACAACCAATTATTATACCAAGAATCACAAGACTACCAGCTTGGTTTGAACCCACTAGAAGTAATCAAGAAGATGAAATGGAAGTTATGATAAAGAACAATGTATGTAAGAAAATATGAAAAATACTTATGAATGGAAGCATTGTGAGATTCAGAGGTTCTTCCAGAAGGAGGGAGAAGACTATGACGATAGCCCATTCCAGTAAACCAAATATACCTCTTGCAGTATCCATGGATTGGAATTTACATGTAAAAGATTGTTCTTCCCAAATAAAGAAAATTGAGAAAGAAGTTTATACCAGAAAGAGACCCATGTATGCATATATAAGAAGACGTTGTATGGATTCAAACAACTTGATACAGAGTATCTCATATACAACAGAAGTGTGGTGAAAACCTTCTATGACAGAAATAGTGCATCAGAATGGTTACTCAGAAGTCCAAGATGATGGTTTGCTAATCCATGGAAAACTCTCATGATGAAAAAAGAAGTGCTACTTGGATATGTTTCAGTTTGATCTTTGCCAAGATGTCATGAGCTAGCAAGTAACAAAAGTATTGAATTCGACCATGATATATTGTAATAATCAGAGCTATGTGAAGCCTTCAGAGAAAACTAGTGTTTCATGACAGACCGAAGTAAATTGATATCAAGCATTATATTTTCTGTGATAAAGTCTAGAAGAGAGAAGTGGTTCTCCAGTACATATCCATCGATGAGAAAATAGAAAATATTTTGATAACGACTTTGTTCAAAGATGAAAAGTTTGTGTACTTAAGAGACAAGTTGGGTTTGTGGAGACGACTTCCTTATTGAAAAATAAAGAGTTTACTTCTCGCTTGGGAGGGAGCACTGGCACTGATATGTTATTGATTATGGATAGTCATTTTTCAGTTCGAAAAATGGTCCGGGATGGGTAGTTCCTTTCTAGTTTGGAAAGTGGTTGGAGATTTATGACAGACATGCATTTTCCAATTCGTAAAATGGTCTAGATCGGACAGTCATTTTCATAATGAAAATGGTTTGATAGATTGTTGATGTACCATTGACAGTGATTCCCCTTGTGGCCAGTGTGGGGGCATGGTCTAGGACAGTCATTATTCTTGGAAGACACTCTGAGTAGTGGTTAATTAGAATCGTCTGCCTTGTCGGGAAGTCATTCTTTCAAAGTTCAAAGTTGTGAGCAGTTTCGAAGAATGGTTTGTTTTGGAGGTTGGTGCAGGACATTCATTTCCTTAGGAAATGGTATGGACAGTCATTCCCTAGGGCAGACTCATTCTCTCTAGGTTCCACTATGATTAGTGTTAGAGGAATGGCCCAGATAGGTGAATGTTCCAGGTTCAACAATCAGGGACAGGCATTCCCTAGGGTAGATTCATTCTCTCCAGGTTTCACTGTGATTAGTGTCGGAGGAATGGACTAGTTAGGTGAATGGTCCAGGCTCATAAATCAGGGCCAATTATTCTTTTATGCTTGAGAAGAATAGTCCAGATTGACCATGGCTGATTTTTTACTTTCTGAGGGTAGATGCTCTTCCAGATATCATAGATGTGAGTGGAAGAATGGCCCAGATGACTCAATTTGTATCATGATATTGTTATGCAAGTTGATATATGATGATATGATTATTGTGGAGATTGTATGCCTCTGGGCAGTAGTTGTATGCCTCTGGATAGTAGTTGTATGCAAATGTGGTGGATGTGTTCCACTGGTTTTGACTATGTGTCATTGGTTAAGTAGTTGTGTGCTACTTGGTGTGGTTGTGTACCACTGGATAGTCGTTGTGTACTACTATGGATAGACATGATTGTGTTTTATTGAATGGCATTGTTCTAATTGCCATGAAGACTATCAGTAGTGTTGGAAATGATTACCAGCTATATGGATAGCTAGTGTGTTGGTGGACAGACATTCTCCAGGCGAAAAATGGTCCAGGACAGTTATTCTTCTAGGGCGTATGTATGAATTAGAAGAATAGTCCTTGTAGCCCATGGTGTGGCTTCCAACATCTGTTGGAAGAGTTATTCTTCTAGGACATATGTCTGGATTAGAAGAATGGTTATTGTATCACTATGTGGAGCAAGTGACTTATTCAGCATCATGCATGATTACTCATATGGAGTATGGCTTCGAGAGATGATGCAGTCAATGCTATGATATGATACTAATAGTGATGATATTTCTCGTGATTTAATCATGAGATAGATTGTGTGGCTATGATGATGTTATCGGTTGAATGGTATGTGTGTGCTCAATACCATTGCTTTCAATATCTCCCTATATAGGAGGGAGTGTTGATATTATGGTAGCCGCGGGAGGTATTAACATCCACATGTAACCTTGACAAGACTAGAATATTTCGGGAAGCAAGAGAAACCCTAAAGCTTTGAACAATAAGCCTAGAAGACAAGTCGACTAAGATATTAATTTAATACTGAGTTTTATCCCCCAGGAAGAGAAGTCAGCCCAAACAACTAACAAGGAGTAGTATAAATACAGAACACTAGAGCTCATTTAGCATACTCTCACTCACAACTGCATAAATTTAGTTGTGCACAAGTCTGGAGAGTAGTTGCAGTTGCAGCTACTGCAACTTGTATTTTCGGTTTTAGGCTTGGACTCTCTCTTGGTTATGGTTTGGAATTTCTGCTTGGTACACTAGCTCTGGAGATTGATACGCTACCTTGATTGGCTATTAGGCCTAGGGTTTTCTTCCGTAATTATTCTTTGTCAAGGTTAAGGTGCTCGGGGGTGGCTTCGTCCTATGGTTGGGTGACAATATTGTTATATTGTCTATGGTGAAATGAGCACACCTATTTTTCTAACATTAAGTAGACTTAATTAAGAAAACAAAAAGATTCTTACAAACACTCTAAATGTCTCAAACAAATTTTAAACCAATAACTCAACATGCTTATTGATTGTCAATTATATATTTATATCCTACATGGACACTTTTATGTTATCATTCTTATGTTGGATATTTTCCCATACATGAACTAATGTCGATTACATTCTCTATGGAGATGTATGTATTATCATCGTGACATTTGGAACCTCATCATTGGCTCATGCTCACAGATATATCTACAAATTCTCTTGTTGATCAACCTCCCCATGAGGCAATTTTTCGACAAGGCCAACCTTAGTTATCACAAGCACAAGGTGCAATATCTAGACTCACTCTATGCAAAATAACAAGCATCATCTTTACTAATGATGACAATCAAACTCCATGATTGTCGTGGTCCCAAAAGAAGAGTTGGATCTGTGCTTGCTTGGTCATTGAATAAGAACTCAAAACACGTCTAATGAAGTATTTGATGACAATGACATATTTTAATTTAATATACCAAAAAGAATGTATTTTTATTAATGGTAGTGGTTGACTATTAATGTGTAGCGTAACCTCATTAGCAACCAACTTCTATTTAAAACTTAGTTTTATGCTAACTTTTTAGCTCAACACCCTATACTCCATTTATTAATTATCCTAAGAAGAAAAGTTTAATAATGATCTCTAATCAAAATCAAGATAGATAACCATTATACATGTTTAAAAGATCATATTTCATAATACTCATCAATAATTTTACTCCCACTACCTATTTAAGTAGGCAATTAAGAAAACAAAAAGATTATTACAATCACTCTAAATGTCTCAAACAATTTTTAAGCTAATAACTCAACACTTATGGATTATCAATTATATATTTATATCTTACATGGACTCTTTTATGTTATCCTACTTATGTTGGATATTTTCCCATACATGAAATAATGTTATGTTGATTGCATTCTCTATGAAAATGTCTTATCATCGTAACGTGTGGAATATCATCATTGGTTCATGCTCACACATATATCTACAAACGTTATCGTTGATCAACCTCGCCATGAGGCAATATTTTGACAATGCCAACCTTAGTTATCACAAGCACAAGGTACAATATCTAGACTCACTCTATGCAAAATAACAAGAATCATCTTTACTAATTATGACAATCAAACTCCATGCTTGTCGTGGTCCCAAAAGAAGAGTTGGGTCTATGCTTGCTTGGTCATTGAGTAAGAACTCAAAACGCATCTAATGAATTCTTTGATGACAATGACAAATTTTACTTTAATAGACCAAAGAGAGCATCTTTTTATTGATGGTCATGGTTGACTCTAAATGTGCAGCGTAACCCCATTAGCAACCAACTCGTAATTTTTAAAACTAAGACCAATTCAATACACTATTTAGAACTTAGTTTTTTGCAGACTTTTTAGCTCAACACCCTATACTCCATTTATTAATTATCTTTCCAACAAAAATTTAATAATGATCTCTAACCAAGATAGATAACCATTATACATATTAAAAAGTTCATATTTCATTATACTCATCAATAATTTTACTCCCACTACCTCTTTAAGTAGACTTAAAGAAGAAAACAAAAATATTATTACAATCACTTTAAATGTCTCAAACAAATTTTAAACTAATAACTCAAGAAAATTTTCATAAAATTATTGGACTTTAACACTTAGAGATTTACATAGTTATAAAACAAACAATGCATGCTTATATGGAAGTGAAGTTTGGGGATGCAGTATCTCTCGAGAATCTTGGAGAAAGATAGAGAAAATCCAAAACAATTTTATAACTTATAATCTAAAAATTAAAGGCGATACACACATCCTATGCTCCTCATAGAAGCGAGACTTTTCCCCCATTGAGAGCACAGCTATGATTGGGTACTTAATCTACAAGAAAAAGATAAAAAATAACATGGATGACAAGATATTATAAGGAGGTGGTAAACCCTAATATTGAAGATCAAAAGTATCTCTCTTTTGAATGTGTAAATAAGAGAATCAATATTGCTAAAATAAGAACTAATTCTCATGAGTTTCATAGTGAAACTGGGTGTTGGGAAATCCCCAAAACACCATGGCAGGAAAGAATCTATCACCTTTGTGACACCAAGACGGTTGAAGATGAAAAGCAATTTATCCTAGATTTCTCTGTGTACACCCAAATTAGATCTCAATTTCAAAATATTTGTCACAATACCGACCTTCCTAACCTTCTAAGTCATCAAAACTTTAGTGATCTTGGAACACTTCTCTTAATGTTTTTCAAGCATCAAAATAACATATTAAAGAAATCCAAGTAATCTGTTACTTTTATCAAGGTCCAGTAGACCAATTTTAGTCTCAGTGGAGACTAATCATCATCATCATCATCATCATCATCCAATAACCCTTTATGTATCATTTATAGCACATGTGTGTAACGACCCCAGTCGTTACGACTATAAGTGAAGTAGAAAGTGCAAAAAAAAAAATTGTTTTTAGGCAGGAAGGTAACAACGACAAACAGTTGAACCACACAACCTAACGACGAACACAAGCATGCTAATCAAGCAACAAACAACTACGACTCCACGCACTAGCACAAAGAGAAACTAGAGGAAACATGCGTAAATCAAAGAGGGAAACGAACTACCCGCCCGACACACACAACATGACAACGCCTACAAGCTAAGGACAACATCCACAATTTCGACCCAACGGCCTTGACAACCAGTAACTAGAACCTCTATGGTGCACAAACCAAACACATGAAGGCATTACAACCCAAACCCCAACAACAAACTTACAACGATCAACAACACCTACAATGGGAAGCACAGACTCCGGCCAAGTTATCATTCGCCTCTATCCAATAAGGCGCACCATGATCCCCTCATCAAGGATCATGTCATCCCCAGGCAATAGGCACGACAATAACCCTGATGCAACCTAACCTATCTGGACCATGTACTCAAGAAAACTCCAATGTGCTAGGAGCCAAAATAACTAACAAGAAAACCACACCCACACCCCCAAGAACCAAGTCGACAAGACACAAGACGACTATAGAAATTATACGACACATTAAATCCCAAGCCATCCTACCTCAACATGGTTGAGGGCACCTAGGGATATAATCCTCAACACAAAATCTCACCTTAACTCCCGACTCCACATGCGTCATACGAACCTTAAACTGATCCTTCCTTACCATTTCTGGATTAACTACCTTTTTTTTTTTGTTTTAAAAGTGAACTACTATAAGCACTTAGCATAATCAAAAACGTTGTCAACACTTAAACTTGTCTGTTAGTATAAGTGAACGATTTAACAAAAGTGAACTACATTTTCCAATGTATTGTGGTCTCTGGATAACTCAACTGATAAACTATTAGTAGTTAACATGATATCGATGGATCAATAACCATAACGATTTGATAAATAATATCGTTGTGTAATAACATTTTTCCTTCAACAATGTTTAAAGCGCTACACTATTAAAACGCTATCCACATTATTTAAGATGTTGTCATCAATCTTTAACACTCTATCAACAATATATTGAATTCACAGTCGCATCGGACCACCCACACGCCGCAAATACACACACAGTTATCATTAAACTCTTTGTCAATCATATATGCACAGTAACCACTATAGCGCAGTATATGTTGTCCCAATCCTACACCCCGTCATACCTATTAAAGTTGTTGTCATTCATGTTATAAGGTTATTGTCAAAAGGGGTTGTCTAAAAACAAGATCGTTGTCGGTTAGAATTCACCTGGGGGCTATTAACTCATGTCACAGTATCTATATAAAAATGCCATCAACATCCATTGTTGTCTACAAAGGTAAGACATAGCTGGGTAAGGAAAATCTAACATATATTATTGTTGACGATAAATTTATGTGTAAATGTACAACTAAACTATGATTGTCAATCATTAATATCTTTCAACAAATCGATGTATATCATTTCAAACGCCCATATTTTAAATGCCCAGAAAATCTAACATATATTACTAAACATAAAATCTAACATATCATTACAAAACGCCTAGAAAATCTAACATATATTATTGTGGACTATAATTTCCTATGTAAATGTACAACGCTACTATGACTGTCAATCATTAAAAGCTATCATAATGGAAGGACGCACACTTTGCTCCTACATATCAAGGGTAAACAAATGTCTATCATTCACATATAAAAAGAAAAACGCTACCATTAAAAATCGTTGTTATAAAAACGTTGCCATTTAAAATCGCTACAGTCTATTATCAATTAATAACCGTTTTCTGAATATTGAATTCGCTTCTGAAATAACTCAATAGCATCTGAATACTAAAACCATTTCTGAATAATAATAAAAATTTAAAATAGTTTCTGAGTAGTAAAAACGTGGGTAAAGTGATATTGCAGTGGGTCAAATCGCAGTGATAATCACAGTCAAAAGTCACAAAATGCAGAGTAATTAAAGATTCAAATCACATTCATTCAAGGGTAATTCCATCGCCTATCACGGTGTGATGTCGCTGACTTCCACATGTTCAAAAAAAATGCAGTCAATAAGGGAGAATCCGCTGCCAATCGAGGCATGATTTCGCTAAGTTTGTCATAAGAAAACACATTCGAATAATGGGTAAAATCGCAGATTAATACTGGTAACTTTTCGCAGTATATTAATGATATGCAAGACATCGATACAATTTGCAATATAGCGAAATAATAATCTGCAATACAGCAATATACAAATCGAGGGTAAAATTTAGTAAAAACGACTGCACACTCTTTGTAAAAACTAAAGCCACGTTATGCGAAAACAAAAAAATATGCCAAGTAAAATCATTGTGGGAAGGGCCACGAAAGTCATAAAGGAAAAATCTGGTTAATGAGCCACAAGAATCATGGTGAATCTATTGTGTAAAGGCTGAGCAAAGACTTCAAAAACTCAGAGATAATCCATCACAGGAAAATGCAGAAGAAAACAACCTCCAGAAAACGCAGAAGTAAACAATCACAAGAATGCACAGAGTTTCGGCATTCAAGTCTCACGGGTTTATCAAAGATTCAGCAATTAAAAAGCAGAGAAAATTGAATTTTTAATCAACAGGGCGCAGAGATAAGTAAGGTAAATGGCTGGGAAAAAATATCATTTGCTCATCATCCATGCACAGAAAAGCAGAGCATTATAATTTATAGGTCTATTAACATCGAAGTGACAACCCTCGATTTGGCTCATGGCTGACTGCTCAGGCATGGACTGATGATATAGAGATAAGGACGGAGGATAAAGCACAATCTCTTCATAATAATCAATAAAACAAACAGAATAGTCATAGCAAACGAGGATAGGGTTGCCAAGGAAATCAATTCAATGCAGCGAGCGTAAAGCTATGATGACCTCAATTTTATTGATGTAAAAACGCTGAATAAAACACATTTCTTTGCACAATATAAGTTCAGTAATGAAAGTGCAAGAACAATATTAATCTATTATTCAAAATAAATTCATGCGTACCATAGCCCAAGGCGACAGCTCCGAGTCGTTGTCTCGTGCGCGCTTCATCCATCTCCCACTTGTCAACCAAGGTGACTTCACTGGTACCTCCCAGCCAACGCTAGGGGTACTCTTCTTCCCCCTGATCTCCCCGATTCACAAAGGGGCCACGCACACTAAACCAAAGAATAGCTAGCAACTAGCTTGCCTCTCATGGTCGAGCTACCACTCGTTACCCGAGCTGGGTATCCCAACTCCCAGAAGATAAGTCAGTCAAGACAAAAATTATGCAGCGTAACGTTACGCATCCCAGAAGAGATCCATACTCCTCGTCCTCCATCCTTTTTATAGAGTTTATAAGTGATTTCTTTCCCAAATTCCCATTTAATTTATTTTCATTAATTTAGTTCAGAAAAACCTCCCCCGTACACATGTCACCCATCCCTCCTAGTTGCACCAGAATTTTATCTCATTCATTATTTAATTACTCCTATTTCCCTCACCCACCTAAAAGCATTCCTAAAATCGCTCCTTAGTGTCCCCAAATTCCCTTACACATTTTAAATGACTTACGCCCTTACTAAATTCCTAGTTGAGTTCATATTTAGAAAGTTCTTAAAGGCCGACTAGGATTATTCACTTATCCATTGAAATCGCGACGTGCCCTTCAGGACGCACTAGGTGCTCCAAGGGTGCCACTCACCTTTTTTTGTTTTCCTTGTGCGATGTGCCCTTCAGGACTACGTGCTCCAATGGTGTCACTCACCTCTTTTCATTTTCCTTGCATGACATGCCCTTCAGGACGCACTACGTGCTCCAAGGGTGCCACTCACCTCTTGACTGACTTGGTAGACATCAAAAACCCCCGGAGTCAATACTCCGTCAGGTGATCTTGTGGGAGACTGAGGACCTCTAACGAATAAGGCCCCTGCCTTATTGCGTGCCCCTTAGAATCATCGTGAGTGACTGTCACAATCTACCCTCATGACATCATGGGCCTTCTCTAACTAGGTAATCGTTAACCTACAGTTCGAGCCACGACGGGAGTGCTAGTAGGCTGTGGCAGGGATGTTTTCCACACCTCTCCCTCAAAGTCTTTGGTTGTTGTGTGTGACCCCTCTACTCCACATGTGAGTCTAGTCGGCAAGCCATCGCTAGCCTGCATCATCAATGAATCATGTCATCAAAATAATCAATCATCATAACATCTAATCAGATGTACACATGTCATAACTACAAAAATCAAACCCCAATAGTCCACTCCCTGACTCAATCTAGAGTCCAAGGGGTTTCATCGATGCCTCTGCATCCTCGAGGTCCAAAAACCTGCACACTCAGGAGGACCCAGTCAATAGGACATGTATATGTAAACATAACAAGATAACACATCATCACATCCATAATGCCTCATTATCATAATCAAACGACCAGTAGTATAATAATCTAGATCACTTGCAAGCAAGTGTCCTCAAAGAATAAGTTCGCTCAGTGGGCGCAAGAGCGGGATGTTACATACACCCCATCTTGGTTTAAACTTTGTCACGAAGTTTCACAGTATATAAATGTCGAAATAAAGTGTAGCATGGTATCATAAGTCTATCTATCAAACAAAAATGGAAAATGTTGGCGCATATCATATGTGGCCTCCTAGGTCATCGAGTGCGGACTATAGTTGTCCCACTGGACCTTGACCTGATCTATTGTTCGACGTCGTAGCCATCGAATGTGATGGTCCTGAATAAGGGTCGGCTCTACTATGAGCACACCCTCGTCAAACACCTGCAAGGAACTCGTTTCAATAACACGTGTAGGGTCACTAATATAATGTATCAAACAGAGACATGGAGGACATCATGCATACACCTCAAGGAATCAGGCAAGGCTAGTCGATAGGCCACAATCCCTTTCCTCTCCACAATCTCGAAAGGTCCCACGAACCTAAGAGAAAGTTTAGCTCCCTTTCCAAACTTGATCGAATTCTTATGTCGTTTTACCCGCAAGAAGACTCAATCGCCAACTTCGTAACTACGATCGACGCGGTGCACATCGACATAACTCTTATGTTGATCCTGCACTTCTTTGATCCTTTGTCAATTTGTTTTCATTTGATCTTCCATTTCTTGGATCTCTTTTGGTCCCACCAAGACCCCATCCTCCATCGACCGAGAGAAAATCAAAATATCGTCGATGAATACTTGGACGAACTTGTCCAAGTATTCGTGGAACACCTTCTTCATCAAACTCATAAATACCCCTGGGTCATTCGTCAGTCCAAAGGTAAAATAGTAAACTCGTATTGTCTGAACCTAGTCTCAAAGGTGATCTTATGGACGTCATCCTCCTTAACCGTAATGGGTGATACCATGATCTCAAGCTGATCTTCGAAAACATTGTTGCACCCTTCATCTAATCAAACAGATCATCAATCCTTGGCAACAGATATTAATTCTTGATCGTTGCCTTGTTCAATTGATGGTATTCAATGCAGAGTCTCCACGACCCATCCTTCTTTCATATGAAGATAACACGCGCACCCCACGGCGACACACTCGGACGTATAAGTCCCAGGTCCAGAAAATCTTTCAGTTTCATTCTCAACTCCTGTAACTCCAGGGTTGACATACGATAAGGCGTTCTCGCTATTGGTTCAGCCCCCAATTTTAGGTCTATGGTAAACTCCAATTCCCTCTCTGACGGCATCCCAATTGAATTCTCTGGGAAGACATCCACAATCTCTCTCACCACTAGAAGGTGTTCTAGACCTTTTGCTACTCCCTTTTCATTTAACGCAAGGATCACATAAAGCTTACACCCCTTGCACATGCTCTTCCGTAGCTAAAAGGAAGAGATGAATCTCAGGGAAACTCCCTGGCTCTGTCCTACAATCACGTGTCTCTATCCCTCATCATTGACCCAGCTCAACCGTTTCATCTTACAGTTCAGTATCGCCTCATGCGATTCCAACCAGTCCATACCGATCACGACATCATAAGATCCTAAGATCATGACGTACAGGTTGGCCATGGTGAGAAACTCTCCCAGGTTAAGGGTATAGCCCGTAACCTTCCCTCCAACCTTCTGTTTGGCTCTCGAATCCATCTCTACAAGGATAAACTCATCATGTTCGACTACCTTTACCTTAATCCTTTTTAGCGTTGCACCAGAAATGAAACTCTCGGTAGCACGGGGATCTATAATATACTAAGGGTCTGGTCAATGACAGTACCTGACGTCTCGAGCACAGTCGTTTGGTGCTCTGCCTAGCGGTTATTCACCGTGGCATGAATCTGAGGGGCCTTGAATAAATCTCCCACGGTAGCGGGTCCGGTTGATCCAGACACCCTGTTCCTCTCCTCTAGGAAATCACGCTGCTAATGTGGCTCACCACAATCCAGCACACTTTCTTCAGTCCAGTATTCCTAGTACCTGAAGTAGAAGCTTAATTCTAACATTAAGCACCAACACGAACTCGTTGACCTTAAGTTTCTTGGTAATTTGGTGCGGAGCATACCGAAGAAGCTCCAAAAATGGGTCGCATACTCGGGCATCGTGCAACCACCCTATCACAAGGTGTTGAACTCATTGAGTTGACGCTCAACGAATTCCTCAGAAATATACCTCTCCTGGAACTATTCCTTTAACAGTTCCCATGAAACATCTTCAACGGACATGTTCAAAATCGACAGGAGCGTCTTCCACCATACAAAAGCGCTCCCCTTCAGTTGAATACCACCATGCAGATGTAACACCTCGTTTCCCCCAGTCTGTTAAAATAACTATACTAGCCAAGAACTATGGAAAACTCAAAGATGTGAATGTGTGATTTAAATGGACCTTAGTATAAAGGGTCGACGAATGTAAATAATGTTATGAATATATGTTGCAGGACAGTTGGGAGGGGGATGTGCTAAAAAAGAGACCATGATGGCTGAAGAAAGGTGGTGGAAGGCACCTGGAATGGTGGCGTTAACTTCTAATGAACCAAACCATATTTGGTCTTCACTGGCCCGGAGAACCAAGAGCGGTTGGCTGGCCCCAAAATGAATTACTCGCCAAGATGGTAGGTGAAGAGGCTCCTCATGAGTTTATGAGGGATGGGGGTGAAACGCCCATCCGTTGAGGCCTCAGACCTGACCACCGCGGGGAAATTCGTGCCACACGCAACCATGGGGACGGACATGAGGGAGGGATGGACACAAGGGAGGGATCACAGGAAAGAGATCGGAAGAACTATGGAATAAAATACAGAGTGAGCGATAGAAGAGAAGAAGGAGAGTAACCTTCGTTCTCGATCACTGAAGAACCGAGACAGAGAGTCTCAAGCATCGTGGTCTAGCTCGGGGGTGGCTAGTGGTAAATCCATTCGGAGTCGCTGAGCCTATGGTTGGGTGGAAATGAGCACCCCTCTCAGCAGTTGCATCACCTGGTGTTTTT
>JASDQU010374602.1:0-15586 GCA_032191745.1 Picea mariana
TTGAATTTGTACTTCCATACTCTCACAGGTATATTAGAGTTTGAACTTTTAATTTCACATTCCTACAGGTATCTATTTATAACCATGGTTAAAGGCCTTTCCTACTTATAAGACCTAAATCACATTTCCATTATTTTTTCACATATTTAAATAGATGAATTGGAAATTCAAATTGGTTCATTAAATGAGAACCTGATTGCACTCAATGGAATAAATATGAAATACTCAATACAATAAAAATGAAATTAGGATTTTTTTTATTTGCAATACAAAATATGTGTTTAAAAATTATAAAACTATTTAAATTCTTCTATATGTAAAAATGAATTCTGGACATTAAAGTTAATGCAAATCCATCTCAAATCCAAATGGTTCAAGGAAATATTCACTTTTTAATAACTTTTACTAAAATGTACACCCAAAATTTCTTACAAATCCAAATTTGAATATTCATATTGATAAGTGTCCCTCATAGCATAATTTTTGATATGATTACATTTCCATCCTAGTAAAAAAAAAATTGTTATTATTGTATCAAAATATAAAAATCTACCTTCTTGTTGAAGAATTGTCAATTATTGTGACATGACATTTTGTAATGCAAACAAATCATGTCAAAATTGTTTCTTCACTAAAACCAAAACCAAGGTTACCATGTTAATGTATTAAAAGAATAATATAATTCCAAATTCTCTCATGGCATCAATCAATCAATTTTGAAGGTAAATTTATAAGCTCCCTCCCAAAATGACAATTTTCATTTTTTAACACTTTTTGTAATTTTGGAGAACTTCACACCAAAAGAGAGATTTGTGTATTTTGAAGGTAAATTTATAAGCTCCCTCCCAAAATGACAATTTTCATTTTTTAACACTTTTTGTAATTTTGGAGAACTTCACACCAAAAGAGAGATTTGTGTATTGAGTGATATCTAACACATATAAATGATGTGTACAAATGCATTGTACTTTATAAACTATTTTGGAATCATGACAAATGATTATAAATAAAACAAATTTATTTAACTGTAAAAGATCAACGTTTATGTCAAATCATAGATGATTTTAGGAGTTAAATTTCATAAATGGGCTAATTTTCCATGGTTTTTTTCAAAAAAAGATTCACCAAAATTCCATAGAGTAAAATTATTTTAGGTCAAAAATCACCAAAATTTTATAGAAACCAGATAAAATCCTTAGAAATTTGAATATTTTAACAAAACTATCACCGAACATTTTACATTTTGCATATTAATGAATAATAATATTAGCCCATGTTTCCACATTTTAATATAAATTTCAATCCTTAAAATTATCCCTGTGTAAGATAGTTGTCTTACCCATGAATGCTCTTGCATTAGACTTCCCTAGTTGGAAAATTTTGAGCATCCTATTCGAAAGGTTGTCCACAAATCAACAAGTGACCAATGTCCAATATTCTTCTTGCTTCCTTCCTTCATTTCTTCTTTTCCACATTCTACTCCATTCATTTATTTTCACTCCCCATTCATCGCTCTTAGTCTTCCTCTTTGTAATCCTCACGTATATAATGTGAAAGTAGATATAATTCCTAACTCCTATGCTCCATTTTACCATATTATTTCTTGGATTGTCTTCCTCACCATCACCATTATTTCTTCTATCTCTACAATAACTTGTTCACCTTTACAAATTGTTGCCGATATCACATAATAGGGCTCACCACCTCATTCTACTACCTCTTTATGACACTTGCTATAATCCCAATTATGTTTACTAAGTCCCCATGTTCTCTTTTTTTCACTATTACCACTGTGTGAACAAACTCCATCGATACTTGATACTTAAGCACCTCCTTATTTTTATGTTGTTTCATTATCACCACTTGTTGGCATAGGGGCAGACCCAGGGTTCAACTCTTACATCACACCAACAAGCCCTAATTACTGGCCCTTTCGGCAACACCTACAAAGCAGATGCAGTCTCACCCGAAGTAGAAATAGGGGGTTGCGGGACATAGTTGTCTACAACTAGAGGAAATGCAAAGTGAATCCAAAACACAATGCCAACCAATCTAGATATTCCTTACTCTTCCTAAGCTTACTTCACAAGTTATATCTCTAATCTAACACAATAATGAAATAACAGTATAACATATGAAAAATATTACAACATCAATCACACAAAAAAACAAGATATACGTGGTTGACCCTCTCCCTAGGGCTATGTCCATAGAACTGTGCTTATTGATATATTATGTGGAAACATACAGTTCTATCTATGCACTTAGCTACAGATCTCTCTCTCTCTTTCTTTCTTTCATCCCTGCGCACCCAGCTGGAAGGTCAATCTTTGCACCGAGCTGAAGATCTTACAATATCGACTCTATATTGCTCTCAATAGCAATCAACACTTAACATCAACCAACATCAATAAATAATGAACCAACTATTGAGCTAGAACCAACCCTTCTTACTCCTCTAGACTTTTATTTATACATTACATTGCATAATTGTAGGTGTCAAAACCCTAGGTGCTTAAACCCTAGGTCCACTTGACCCGCGTTTTCAAGGCTTCACCAATCTTTCCTTACTCCTTTTGCGTGAGGTGCTCCAAAGCACTCGTTGGTGTATTCTTCTGCTTGATGAGTTTTCCATGATCCATCTTCCTTACTTCTTTATCTTCCTCGATATTCTCTTCCAAGGACTTGATTTTCCTTTCTTTTCTCCTTCTTTTATGATTCTTTTCTCACTTTGACCCTTTCTTGGTTTATGTGTCTTTCGCACAGTTCATACTTCACCTTTCTTCCTTAATATTTTCTTCCTTACCTAACCAACAGCCAACAGGCCCCCACTACTCACATGTGACTTGTCCCAAGTCTTTGCAAGATTGAACCTTCCGCTTTACTTCGACTACAGACTGCACAGAGAAACCTGTGTTTTCTTCTATATCCATCCCTATCATGTGCAGACTATCCTTTTTGTGTCTGGTACCCAGTTTCAACTGCACCTGGTACCTCAACCCTTCTTCCTTTGTTTCTATTGAGATTTGCAAGGTAGCTCGTTTTCATAATACAATTTCAATTGGCTCCCATTTACCAAACCTTCTTTCCATTCTCCATTAAGGGTCTTCAACTGTGCAACTCCTCCTTTTGTGACATAGGCAACCTCAAATGGCCCAAGCCAATGTGTCTTCAACTTCCCTGGATGCTTCATGAGCTTGCTATCATATAACAAGACCAAGTCTCCTTTCTTGAATTCTTTCCTCTTCATATGTCTGTCACGATAAGACTTTTCTCTTTATTTATGTACCTACTGATGAAATCCTACAATAAACCTGTCTTCTTCTAACTCTAGCAACTGGGCATGCCTATCTTGAACAACGCCAATGTCATCCATACCTGTGATGCTGTAATTCTTATACTAGGAACCAAATATTCCATAGGTAGCATTACTTCCAAGCCATATACCAACTTCAAGGGAGTCTGTGTTGTCAGATTCTTGCAAGTAATTCTATAAGCCCATAATACTACTAGAATTCTTAAATCCCAATCATCTCAGTTGACACTGCATGTATTAGTTAGCGTTGTCTCTAACATCTTATTGACATCTTCGACTATACCATTCACCCGTGGGTGGTATGGAGTTCTCTTCTGATGGTGAACTTCGAATTCCCGAGTCAAGGCTTCAATAGCTTTATTGACAAAGTGCGTTCCTTGATCACTCATGAGGATCTTCAGGCATCCAAATCTAGATATAATATTTTAAAAAATGAACTATGCATCTATAGGTGCACTACAATCCTTAATTTCCCTTGATTCTACCCATCTGGTCAAATAATCTATCACACTGATAAGTAGCTTGCTCCTATGCTCCTTCCTGGTGGATTAATAGGTCCCACAAAATCAATATCCCATTTCTCGAATAATTGTAGTGTTAATTGTGGTGCCAAAGGTATTTCATCCCTCCTATAAGGCTTTCCTACTCATTGACATACATCGCAGGCTCTGTAATATTCTTTAGCATCCTTATGTAAAGTAGGCCACCAAAGGCCATCTCTTAGAATCTTTTTCGCTATTTCTTTCCCTGCATAATGTCCTCCTTTGATGCCTTCATCTGCTTCTGCAAAAATCAGTGGTATTTATGCCTCCATGACACATCTCCTCAAGATCTCATCTCGTCCCATCTTATATAACTACCAAACTATAAGTTTAAAATATGCAACGTGGACTGCCAACTGTTTCTTCTACATAATTGTATATTTGCGAGGTGCCATTCTTATGGACATGAAATGAACTATCTCGGTGAAGTGATCATCGAATTTCATGATGGCCACCAATTGAGTATCTGGTAGTGTATCCTCCAGACTAGTAGGTTCCTCACCATGTTCTAACCTGGATACAACAATCTCAAAGTCATATTCCTGGAATAGTAGTATCCATTTGCATATTCTTCCCCCCAACGCTAGCTTTTTTACTAAGTATTTCAATGCAGAATGGTCAGTGAACATCTTAAAACTTCCTCCCAGTAAATAGTGCATAACCTTCTGAGCTGTAGAAAGCTTCTTGCTAGCAAAGGCGATGGGGTGGTCAATGTATCCTGCACCTGGATGTGATAAAAATACTCCTAATTCAATGGACAAAGCATCAAAATTAACATTGAACTCCTTACTCCAATCAGGAAAAACCAAGATTGGCGCAGTGACCATTTTCTGCTTTAGTGTGTCGAAGCTCTGCTGGCATTCTTCTATCCATTGGAACTTACTGTCTTTCTTTAGTATATTATCCATAGGTGTTGTTATCTGTGCATAACCTTTAATGAACTTTTTTTAGTATTCAGTGTACCCTAATGCAGTGTGCAGCTATCTAACCGAAGTAGGGGGAGGTAGATAAACAATGATGGCAATCTTGGAAGGATCTACCAACAATCCTTGTTTACACATGATATGCTCTAGCAACACTCCAAAGGGTGAAAAGAAAATACACTTTTTCAAATTAAGGGAAATCTGACATTGCCTTCACTTATCTAACATCAATCTTAAACATTCAATATGGTCTTTCAGTAGGATAAATACAGTCTAATCGTCAAAATAAGATTCTAATAACTTGTGTAAGAAGTCCTTAAATTCTTCGACCACCACCCTGGAAACGATGGATGGTGCATTCTTCTACCCAAAATGCATAACAATATACTGGAACGATTCCCATTCTGTTGCAAAGGTGGTCTTATGTCGATATTCCTTAGCAATTCTAATCTGGTGATAGCCGAAAAATCCATTGGTGAATGAGTAAACCTCCTATCCTCCTACGTTATCTAGAACCTCATCAGTAAAAGGTCTAGGAAATTGATGATGTAGACATGCATCGTTCAACTTCCTTAGGTCTACACAAATTCTCATTTCTCTTGTCTTCTTATCTTGGACCACCATAGGACTAATCCATTCAGATTCTTCCACATGTTATATGATTCATGCTTCCATCATTCTATCCAATTCAATCATAAATTTCTTCTTATATTTGGTATTCAGTCTGTAAGGTGTCTTGTTGATAGGTCTTACATCTGGTCTCAAAGGGATATTCATTTCTCCCATGGTACCTTTAATGCCCTTCATATCTGTGAACTTGGTTGGAAACAAGTCATGATATTCATGCAGTAGCTTTGTGATCTTGCTAATAGTGGAATCAACCCAATAGTCTCTCACATTTTTCATCTTAGATTTTTGCTCTGTTCCAATATTAAATTTCTTTATTTTAATAGGTTGTCCAACAAAGGGTAATTCAATCCTAGGGCCTTCTATGTCTCTATGACCTTCAGTTTATGTAATGTTTACATCTCTAGGGTCATCATCCTCACCAGCATTAATATTGTAGCAATATTGTAACTGCTGAAGAGGTGCAATCCATTCAACTTCTTCTTGCTCAAAAGGGAGGTTAGGTGCCTCCTCAAATACATTTTGTCATACNTCCTATGATAGCGGAGATTGCCTTCTATGTCTCTATGACCTTCAGTTTATGTAATGTTTACATCTCTAGGGTCATCATCCTCACCAGCATTAATATTGTAGCAATATTGTAACTGCTGAAGAGGTGCAATCCATTCAACTTCTTCTTGCTCAAAAGGGAGGTTAGGTGCCTCCTCAAATACATTTTGTCATACAATGTGTAATACATGATCTATTGTAGGGTACTGGCTTTCAAATAAGAAGATAACTATAAAGTTTTGAGTCATACCATACCAGTCTGTAGTGATGAGGCACAGTTCTGCTTGAATACACTAGTTTATAGGTGTAGTATCCAAGGTGTTAATGAACTTATGCACCCACTGTTATTTAGGAATGTTGCTTCAAGCCTTCTCACAACTTCTTATGTGGGCCTTAGGACAACTATGGCTTTCGTATCAAACTTCACATCCTTCTTCTTGATTTGAAAAGTGCATTGTCAATAAGGTGTGACATCGTGTCCATTCCATGATGTTCTTCTTGTGTTCTCCCCACCATCTAGCTGGTGTGGCTTTCAAGGCTTCATCCAGTGCCAACATCCTTTATTGTACTAGTACAATTTTCTCAAATTCAAATAGAAATGTCTCTAGGTGATTCAAACCATCAAATGTTGGAAGATTACTTACTTTTGTGCCAATCCAACGAATTTATTTGATCAATATGGTACATCACCATGTGGAGACTTCATACATTCTATTTTTCCAGTTTTCTAATGCTTCTTCTGAATCCAATGTGCATGCACTTTAACTTCACCAGCTGATATTTTCATCTGTTGTAGGATTAATTTAGTCATGTTGTCTTGTGGTCAGCTTGTAAATGTTCTCTAGGTCATATGTGCGGTCTTCTTCCCTGATAGGTTCTGTGTATATGTGACCTTCATATGGGTCCAGAGGTGCAATGAATTTAAGGCCATTACCCTTGAATTTAATTCTTCTCTTCTTTATGTCAACAACAGTGGAATTGTTGAAATCCCAATCAATTCCTAATAGCATAGGATAAGGACAACTATCATATATAATCTCAATTACTTTGAAGTCTGCAAATGTCCTTACACCATCGACGTCTACAGGAACATGCTCTAGTCTTCCAAAGGGTCTCACCGCATGCTGATTATCTATCCTCAGCCTGATAGGAGAGTAAATTAGTCTAGGTTTTCCCATCAGTGCCCAAGTCTACCTCATCATAACATTGATTTATGATCCCAAGTCGAGGACCACATAGTCCACATCGTACTCTCCAATCTGAGCACTAAGGTGTAATTCATTGTTTGTTCTTCTTTTCCTTGATAATTGATTCACATATCTACTCAGCACAGGGTCTACTTTCCCAATTTCATACTATCTTACTAGGTGTTGTAGCTCCTGTACATCCTTTTCATATTTAATCAAATTAATACAGGTATATAAGAAGCCCATGAGATTGCTTACCCCTTTTCCTTTTTTAACTGTAGTAGATTGATCGAATGTTGGTGGCATTTCACATTCCCTTACTTCTGGTTGTGCCTTAGATGAAGAATATTTTCCTTATACAAATTCTTTCCCTTCTTCCTCAAAAATATTCCTCTCTCTCATTGGGTCAAACAACCATGCCTTATATGCAGCTCTTATGATCCTTGATCCTTCTATAGTATTTCCTAGGGTCACATTGTCTTCTCTTGTGATAGCGCCTCCTCTAGTAATAACATTGACTATTGGGTCTTCACCACGAGGTTCTGCTGATATTAGTTGTACTTTTTGGTTTCCTCCTCATCTCTCCTGGATTTTGGCTAACAATACTAGACAATCTTCAATGATATTATCAAGAGTTACAATAGTTTCAAGTGGTACAAGGGTTTTGACAATCCCTTGCCAAATGTCCTAGTTGTGTACAGTTATAATAGATGATCTGTCCTCTACCTCGACCCATATCTCCTCCTCATCCGCTTCCTCTTAATCCTCCACGAGGGTTGAAGTTTCCTCTTCCTAAGGAGCTGAACTGTGCATTATTTCCCTCTTGTCGTGTTTGTCCTTGAATCCTATATAGATCCCTTGATATTTCATGCAAGATATCATAAGCCCTACAATCCTTATCATCGTGTCCCAAACACTTACACAACATATTTTTTCATATAATAACATTCACTAGGGAGATGTCTCATTCTACATACCTCACACCAAGGTACAATAGACTGATTCAAAGGACTAGGTTCTCTAGAGGGCAAGTATTCATGAAATAGGGGACAATGCTCTTTTTCATGGCCCTTCGATTTACATATGATACACCAGATATCTTCTCTTTTCTCTTTTCCTTTATCTTTCTTCATATCTTCGACCTGTAAGGATAAACTAGATAACTAATTCAAAATATGAATCATGCGTGAGCTAGATTCTCCTATAGGGGCTTCTTCTAGTTTCGTGGCGATCTCTAATACTTCAGCTTGTGAAGCAACCTTCTGTTGCATCAGAGGAACTCTGATGTGTGGCAGAAGAGAAACACTGAACCATTCTTTATTTTTCTCATCTAGGATTTGAAAACTCAAATGACCTGTCAGGGTCTTAAACCTATGATCAAACTCCCAAATAGGTTCAGTGACCTTCTGCTTGATTTCCTTCAACTCTGTAATACATAGTGACTCTGAATTAGGTTTCTTGAATTCCGCACTCAGCACAGTCTTAGTTTCATTCAATGGTTTAGTCTATTTGGGTCCTGAAAAAAACTTCATATACCAGTTCAGGGCATGGTCCCTCAAGGTAGTACTAAATTGAGTTCTCTTAACAACTTCGTTAGTGACTTTCTTGATACTCCATACAACTTCGCATAATAACTAGTGTTGGTCATGATCTTCAGATCCATCTTCTCTAAAGATAGGTAACCTTTTTTCATATGCCATATATCTTCTTTTGTTTCTCGACTGAGTATGTGCTAAATTGCTTGTAATAGTACTTTGATGGCTCTAATACTTTGGATATGATGGTTACTTAATGATGCTAAAACCAAAGGAGATTCAATAGTACTTACTTCGACAATAGGCGCAGTTCCTAAAGTTTATGGCTCTGCTAGGTGAAGTTCTTCAGATCCTATTTCCTATGTTCTTGTGGACCCTGAATGCTCTTCGTCCATTAGATCGTATTCTTCTCCACTGTAGAATCCCTTGTCTTCATAGTTTTGTTTGAATAGGTTTGCCAGAGGAACCTCTATGAATGGTCTCCCACTGTGCGTGAGTCCATGCTCTGTGTCATTGTCGTTGTCTGAATTTGTGAACATTAGACTCACTGTATCTTTAGGATATTCTTTTCATGCAATAGCATCTTAATCCTCAGCTTCAAAAAGTGTAAGAACTTCCCTGTAGGTCCCTTAAAGAAGTCCCTCTCTTCTTGACTATACGATTCAACTCTGTTAATGGAAAATTTAGTAATATACCCTCCAATAGTACTATCAAACGAGAGATTTATCACTCTAGACATAACGTTATCAAATCTCTTGACCTTATTGATCTTTGTTGTTGTCCAAACCACAAGTGGTCTAGATCTGATCTCAAATTGGGTATCTGCTAATCTGGCTAACCACTCGTATAACTCCTTATGAACTCTTCCAAAGAAAACTTTTTGTATGTCTGTAAAGATGTAGCTTCCCAACTTGTCTTCTGTACTAATGCTAGGGTTCTTGTTCTAGGCTTTGGTGAAGTCCTTTTCTTGTTCTTCTATCCACTTTTCAATTTTTTTCTTCGATGTAAACCACCTTGACATTCCCTCAAAAACATCTTGGTCCTGGCAACAGAACCATTTGTTGGAACTTGGAATATGGACAGACCCAGGGTTAAACTCTTACAACACATCAACATGCCCTAACTACTGGCCCTTTCAACAACACCTACAAAGAAGATGCAGTCTCAGCCGAAGTAGAAATATGGGGTTCCAGGACACAGGTGTCTACAACCAGAGGAAATGAAAAATGAATCCATAACACAATGCCAACCAATCTAGATATTCCTTACCCTTCCTAAGCTTACTTTGCAAGTTATATCTCTGATCTAACACAATAATGCAATAGCAGTATAACAAATGGAAAATATCACAACATCAATCACACAGAACAACAAGATATATGTGGTTCACCCTCTCCCTAAGGATACATCCACAAAAATGTGTTTCCTGATATATTATGTGGAAACATACAATTCTATCTGCACACTTAGTTGCATATCTCACTCTCTCTCTTTCTCTCTTTCCTCCCTGTGTACCCAGCTGTAAGGTCGACCTTCGCACCCAACTGAAGATCTTACAATACCGACTCAATATTTCTCTCAATAGAAATCAACACTTAACATCAAACAACATCAATCAATAATCACCCAACTATTGAGCTATAACCAACCCTCTTGACTCCTCTAAAATTTTATCTATACTTTACATTGCAGAAGTCTAGGTGTCAAAACCCTAGATCCAAAACCCTATGTACCTAAACCCGAGGTCCACTTGACCCGCATTTTTAGGGCTTCACCAGCTTGTCCTTCCTCTTTTTTCGCGAGGTGCTCCAAAGAACTTGTTGGTGTCTTCTTCCACTTTTTAATTTTTCCATGATCCATATTCCTTTTTGCTTTTTCTTCCTCGATCTTCTCTCCCAACGACTAGCTTTTACTTTCTTTTCTCCTTCTTTTCTTCTTCTTTTCTCACTTTGACCCTTCTTTGGTTTATGTGCCTTCCACGCAGTTCGTACTTCGTCTTTCTTCCTTAATATTCGCTTCCTTACCTAGCCAAGGGACAACACCACTCTTCTACTAAAATCCTATTCAACTTGTTGTTGCAATACTTCTATACATATTCACCTCAACATATTTTTCACTTTGGCAACATGCTTGCCATGTATTTTATTTGGTTTTTTTGCAGAGTTTTTCAAAACATGAGTTTTTTCTTAACCTGCAAACACATCAACATTAAAAAACTTATGCAAGTTGACATTTTCCATCTATTTCTCTTCCATTGTTACATATAATGTATCATCATCACCTTGCAACTCTAATGTCGCAAAATCACTCTTTTCTAAAAATCCATCTTCCACTACATTATCACTCATTGGTACAACATCTATCTTTTGCAACTCTACTATTGCAAAACTACTCATATCTACAATACCTCTTCTTTCAACACCATCACCCACTATTAAAAAAACCTATTTTGTTTCCATGTACACTCTCTCATGTGGACTAATACTCCATATTTCTTATTTAGTTTATTACAAAAAAACATTCACCTCACTCTTTTCAATGCATTCTTCTACTATAAATCCCTCTTTTGCACTATTATTTCCATCACTCTTCATAATAATACTATGTAATAGGGTCATCCTAATAGTAAAGGGATGTCATGTGTAGTGTGTGAATAAGTATATATATAGAGCTCATGCATTCATTATTGAGTGATATGAATTGTGATGTATGAATGTATTTGGATATTTGGAGGAGGTTGTCTTATTCTTTAAAGAGTTATTGTGTAACTAATATTTATTATATATATTGGAGTTGTACTCCATGCTCACATTGATATACATGGTGTGTACTTCTAATTTATTCTTATATTTTAAGCACTTTGAACATAGCATTTGGTATCAAAGCATCGATCTTAGGGTTTTGTTGCTTGAAGATAGTCATCTTGGGAAGTTTTCTATAACTTTTTTTCTTCGAAGTTTCTGACTATGAATTTTTTAGAATCCTGAGAAGACATAGAAAAGTATCGTTGGTAAAAATTTTAGTTTTTGGGTCATTACAGTTTAGGAGATGTATTCTATGGAATATAGGGTAGTTACTCATCATGAATTAATTTTTGAATGAGTCATATTGGGACTTTTGATATAAGTATTTTTATGTGAAGTTTTGAACTCTAAAAATTTTAGAATACTAATAAGGCATATAGAAATACATGTGGTAAAAATTTCAGGCTCTGGGTCATTTTACTTTTGGAGATAAATCATGTGGAATTCAGAGAGTTTTGCTAGCCCTGAAATTAGTCTCAAATGAGTCATTTTAGGAATTTCTCTATAACTTTTCTTATTGATGTTTCAGAATGAAATTTTTTTATAATACTAAGAAAAAATAGATAATTTCTCATGGTAAAAATTTCAGAGTTTGGAACATTTTATTTTTTGAGATATAGTCTTTGGAAGGTAGGGTTATTTCACTAATCCTATAACTAGTTTCAAACTAGTGTTCGAGGTAAAAAAAATAATATCTTCTTCATTGAGGATCCAAATTCAGTACCACCAGTTGCATGTGAAAGAGGAAACTCCATGTCATTCCTGGTAGAAAGTTCAGAATCAAATATTAAATATTGGACACATGATCCTCTATACAAGTTTTCTCTCCAGAAAAGGCCAAAAATCAACAAGGTTTGGAAATGTTACCAAAACTTTCACTCGGGACATCAAATTTTGGTCAGACCTATGGAATTTCAGAGAATACATATCAGAGTATTATAGGCCAAAACTTTAGACTCAAAAGGACCAAAATTGCATAAATACATCAGAAAGAACGTCGGTGAGAAGGATAGAGTCCAAATCAAGGTTTCAAAGGTATGTTCGCTTAAAATTGTCATATGTTTTGATTGGGATCTGTGATTGAGCTAATTCAAAATCCATTGGATTGATAAGACACAAAATATTATATTGTAAAAAAGACAATAACTACTGGATATCTTTATTTATAATATATTGAGGTTGTGAGTTGATTGTTGAGGTTACAACTCAATTAAGAACCAACGGAAATACCAAAATTTACAGGAGATGAAGATAAATATGAAATAAATCATATCGAATGGTTGAGGTTGGTAAAGGATTATGGTACCAATCCTTTAGAGGAAGGAATATATTTTTTGGTGAAGGTTGGAATTGGTGGATAATATTAATAAGGATACTAGATTGAAAAACATATTGGAAGAATTTGAAAAACAATTATTAGATAAATAGATTAGGGATACAAAAAAGGAGGCAATTTGTAGAATTCAAAATAAGTTAAAAGAAGAAAAATACGAGATCAAGAAGAAGGGTGATGAGATGTCTACTATTTTCTTCATGACCATCACCATTATTTCTTATGTTTCTACTATAACGTGTTCACCTTTACAAATTGTTGCCAATCTCACCTAATTAGTCTCACCACCTCATTCTACTTCCTCTTTATTGCGATTACTATAATCCTAGTTGTGTTTACTAAGTCCCCATCTGTAATATACCGGATATAAAAAGTATGCAGAACATAAATAAAATGCTAGAAATGGCAGAATAAAAACAATATAGTCAGAACATTCACCACAATAGAACTGAAATGGTATATGAATAACAACAAAAATAACACTTTGATTCTGAAAGCAATGTTCATGGGCATCTTCGAGGGGGAAACCTCCAGTTGAGAAAATATATATTACAATAATATCCAAGCTAGGCTTCTCATATCGTTGACTCCTATTTATACTAAATATGCCTATCAAAAGAAGCATCTAGAGGAATATCCCTCTAGAAGCAAAAGCTTCTATTAGGTCTTCTTACATTCAACTTATACTATTTTATTGCAAGTCCTTATTAATATTGACCTTTATTACATTTCAATATATTTTTCTACCTATGTGCGGGTTAGGACCCTAACATGTCCTCCCCCTTAAAAGAATCATTGTCCTCAAGGCTTGAGATGTGGAAATTGTTGCAGAATGGTAGCTGGTTCCCAGGTGGCATCTGTTGGATTTGTATCTTTCCAATGGACTAACACCTCCTTGATGGTTCTATGATGCAGGCGATGCTCACACTTGTCCAAAACTACTTGTGTTTGTATCCAAATGGATCCTTCTTTGGATAACTCGTGAAGGTTGGTTTGAATTTGGCACTTAGTTCCAATCACTTTCTTTAAGCATGAAACATGAAAAACAAGATGTAGCTTAGAATGACTGGGCAAAGATAACTAATAGGTTACTTGTCCCACATGCTTGAGAATGGTATAAGGACCATAAAATTTGGGCACTAGCTTCTGACAATGCTCGACCTTCAGGGAATTTTGCTTGTAAGGTTGCAGTCGAAGAAACACATGATCCCCTTCTACAAATTGACATTCAGAGTGACCTTGATCTGCTTGTTGCTTCATGCAATTCTATGCCATGACCAGATTTTCTTTGAGAGTACAAAAAATAGCCTCTCAAACTGTAAGTGTTTGGTCAACCACCTGGACCTTCAAGACACCAGGTAAGTATGAGAGAACTGAAGGTGGTTTTTGTCCATATACCTGTTATAACCCTAAATTGCACCAGACATGCTTACCTGGCATCATGACATCTCATTTTCTCTTTTTTCCAAGCCACTACTGAACAAATTCTTAAGAAACACCCTTTTTGAAAGCCTATGCGTCTTGCTCCACTACTGCATGCATGTGTACGCTGGCTGACCCACTACAGCCCACGAATACCTAAAAAGCACGAAAAATGGAAATTTGCAGACGAAACACATAGTTTTGGGTAAGTTAACTAAATCGTTTGAACACCCATAGCCGGTCACTCGACCAAATACCTATCCCTTTCTATCCTATAAAAGAAGGGGTAGGGGTCCCATTTGGAAGGAGGAAAAACATAGCAAAGAAACTATGCACGATTTAGTATTCGCCTTGCCCCAACCTTTTGCAACTATTTTATGAAGAGAAGCATATACAGAAGAAATTGGAGGACAGTTGAAGAGGATCCCAGGACCATATTCGAGGAGCACTAACTGATCTCACTATTGTAAGGTTACTCTTGTGAGATTAATAAAAGAAGTACTTTTCCTGTCCTGCCATATGAGATTGTCAATATTTAAATTTTATTATATTTTGATATAATCTCTAACCCATTAGTTTATAAATCATATGAATGTGGAGTTCTTTGTTTGTCTTTTAAGAATGTAGGTCAGTGTTGGGAGGAGAGTTGTAGTCAAGGAGCGACCAAACGTTAAAGGGATCGACATCAAACTCAGAAACTAAGGTATAGTAACTAGATCTCTTTAACCTTGTTTTGCATATGAATAATGGGGTTTATGATTGCGATGTTGGTAAGAAGCAAGAGACTTTAGGTCATTTCTGCATGCATGATAAAAACCTTAATGCTATTCCGTAGGAGGGATTTCCCACCCACAACAATAACACTTCAAAAGGAGTCATGCATGTAGTTGTATGGTATGAAGTGTTGTACCACCATTCGGCTAGGGGTAACCATGAGCCCGCTAATTTTTCTTTTTTGAGGAAAAACACCTCAAATATGTTTCCAAATACTTGTTGACAACTTCTTCTTGACCATCAGTCTGGGGATGATAAGTTGTGATGAGATGAAATTGGGTGCCTTGTAGCTTGAACAGTTCTTACCAAAAACTGCTTGTAAAAGTTGGGTCGTGATCATAAACAATAGAGTAAGTCATGCCATGAAGCTTGAAGACCTGATCCATGAAAATTTGAGACATCATGGATGCTGTAAATGGGTGTTGAAGAGAAGATACATGAGCATACTTGGAAAGGCGATCAAAAACCACCATGATGACTGATTTATTTCTCGATTTGGGTAAGCCGGTAATAAAATCCACAGAGATATCCTTCCAAATAGCAGGTGGAATCAGCAGTAGTTGTAGTGTGCCCA
>JASDQU010374602.1:19560-40055 GCA_032191745.1 Picea mariana
GAAGATCATGGAGATTTGGTTGGAATATCTTATCTAAGATATATGAGAGATATGTGTGAGTATTTAAAGGGATTATATTTTGTAATAATGGAAAATAGGTTGAGAGAATAGTGGATTTGTAATAATGAGATGGTTATCTTATCTTCAAGGCTCTCATGTATAAAAGAGAGTGATCTCTCTTCATGAGGATTCAATTAGATTATTCAAGTAGAATAGGAGTTAGATTATGTAATTGGAATCAGAGTAGTCATTAGGATTCGAAAGAGAAAGGATTATTAGCTTTGATTCATGGTTTTGGTTTTCATGCTTTCATTATTCTTTTATGAAGATTGATTTGATTATTGAATGTAAGATTGCTTCAACAATGAGTGCTCTCATGTGTTGTTGTGCCATTTAGCTCTTCACTTGTTGTATCTGCTTTTCCTTCAGGTAGTTCTCCATTTCTAGATTAATTTCCTTTACACAATTTCCCATTCGTAGAGTAATTTCATTTACGCAACTAGATTAATGATTCAATTCCAGTCGTGTGTTAGATTAATGATTCAATTTTAGTCATAGCTTAAACATTAGATTAGATTAGTCTCACTTCAATATTTCATATACTTTGCATGTGCTTCATCAGTTTACGACCCCTAGGTTGAAAAATTAGATAAGTTGGGTAAATACTACAATGAAATTAATTCAACATTGGTTCAGCCCAATGTAACGATTGTTGTTCCTTTTGAAATTCATGTTGTTCCTTTGAATAGAACAACTATCGTTTCCTTTACGACTGTTTTTCCTTGACAGGTGTTGCATCTCTGGAGGCTGGGTATTGAAAACGAAAGGTAAGAACCTACGTAGGTGAGAAGTAAAATGCTTGAGCCAGCGTCTACCTTTGGTTGATGCATAGAGGTTGTTTTTAGGACATCTTTAGAGCCCAACAAAGGGTTTTCCTTGTTCTATATCTCTCTAATATACGTGCGGGGCACAACAGTAGTACTCGGCCTAATATCTCAGGGCACTAACTAAGGAGGATAGACCATACCCTTATCCAAACTACCCAACTACCCAAGTACTAGAGAGTATCTTCCCAAGTGTTTTTCTCAGTGGCACTATAGCAGTTAGGTAGTCGATCTATTTATCTAAAAAGGGCTTCAAGTAATCTATGTTGATCCATACATAGGTGTTGTCTGATGTGCTACCACTTGAAGGGGTACTAACAGGGGTTACAAGGGTGGCCAACGGATGTGCGCTTAAGTACCACTTGTATTTTCTGCGTGTATGAATCCCTGAACCGTGGGTCTATGCACATAATGACAGATCTTTGTGGCTTAAAGACACCGAAATACGTCTCTACCGTGAAAAACATCTAACCCACACTTTCTGCCGAGGAAAGTGCTCTGATACCACTTGTAAAATAACAGATATAAAAAGTATGCAGAATAGAAATAAAATGCTAGAAATGGCACAATAACAACAATATAACCAGAATAATCACCACAAGAGCACTGAAATGATATAAGAATAACAACAGAAATAACACTTTGATTCTGAAAGAAATGTTCATGGGCCTCTTCGAGGGGGCAACCTCCAGTTGATCAAAGATCTATTACAATAATATCCAAGCTAGGTTTCCCATACCGTCGACTCCTATTTATACTAAATATGTCTATCAAAAGAAGCATCTAGAGGAAGATCCTTCTAGAAGCGGAAGCTTCTATTAGGTCTTTTTACATTCGACTTATTCTATTTTATTGCAAGGACTTATTAATATTGACCTTTATTACATCCAAATATATTGTTCTACCTATGTGTGGGTTAGGACCCTAACACCATCTTCTCTCTTTTGCAATATTACCGCTTTCTGAACGAAATCCATCAATAGTCTGTACTCAAGTACCTCCTTATTTTTATTTCGTTTCACTATCACCACTCTTATGCTACAATCATATTCAACTTGTTGTTGCAGTACTTCTATACATATTCACCTCAACATATTTTTCACTTTGGCAACATGCTTTCCAAATATTTTCTTTGGTTTTTTTCCACTTTTTTTCAAAAAATGAGTTCTTTCTTCACTTGAAAACACATCAAAATTAAAAAAATTATGGAATTTTTGTGCTATGAATTTTTTAGAATATCGAGAAGACATAGCAAAGTATTGTTGGTAAAAAATTCATTTTTTTGGGCATTGTAGTTTAGGAGATATATTCTATGAAAGATAGGTTTGTTACTCATCATGAATTGATTTTAAATGAGTCATATTGGGACTTTTGATATATGCATTTTTATGTGAAGTTTTGAACAATAAAAATTTTAGAATCCTAAGAACACATAGAGAAATACATGTGGTAATAATTTTAGGTTCTAGGTCATTTTACTTTTGGAGATAAATACTGTGAAAGTGATTGAGTTTTCTAGCCCCAAGATTCATTTCAAATGACTCCTTTTAGGAATTTCTCTATAATTTTTCTTAGTGATGTTTCAGAATGTGAAACTTTCATAATACTCATAAAAGATAGATAATTTCTACTAACTGACTTAAGGAACCTACTTGTAACTCACCATAGGTAGTGTGTCCCTAAATGACTTAAAGAATTGAGTTCTAACTCACCATAAAATCATGTCCAAGACATGGATTGACAAATTTTCAGTTCTATTGAAAATGTGACATCATATTACGAGTAGGGGTGCCTCTATCTCATGATTCCATGTTTGAGAGCTCATTTTATTTGATAATTTCTAGAACTAGGGTTTTTCTCAAGAAGAGACGACATAATTTTTTCATTAAAGGGTCTATTGATGGCCAGAATTGACCATAATCAACATTCGAGAAATCACTTGGTGAGGGATCTAATCAAACCCTTTTTCATTTGGGGTGGTGATTTCGACTAGTTATAATGGGTCCAGTTACTTGTTTAAAGGATTTTCTCTAGTAAATGGAGACTTAACTTGAATCTTCGCTAAATCCTACTTTCACAAAAGAAAATATTTAATCTATCTCTATTCTAATCCTAAACTATCATAACCGAGATATAAAAATAATTCATGATGTGTCAGTTAGGAGCAAAAAGAATAACAAAAAATTGAGCATGAGATAAAAGTAATTTATTAAACTATAGAAGTAGTTCTTATAACCTAATAATGATTCAACCAAATACACATCAATATTAACTCAGTAAATAATTACAAAGGAAATATCAGATATGTATACTCCACTCAATATGGAGGATTAAAAGATATTGAACATGAGATAAGAATTTTTTCTACCCAAGGAAACAATTTGCATAGAAAGACAATGATTAAAGAAAATGCACACCCGTAATGAACCTATTAAAAAATTAATAAGAAACTACATATACACATACTCGTATTTAATAATTCAATTTGTCAAATTCAAACCAATCATGAAAGATAGGTTATCAATGATTTTAAATAAACATAAGTTTTCATAACCGACAAGTGCACGGTAAACAAACTCATACTCATAAAGAATGAAAATAGTCAAATGAAAAGTCTTTTATTAAACTCAAAACATTATAATAGTATAAAATTCTAAATATAAACAAAAGACTCGAGAGTCATCTATCAATTTCCAAAACTTGACAATAGTGCGCTAGTTCTATAATTGATTTTAAACTCAAAATACAAAAGATTTCAAGAAAGAGATTGTGATAGCACAAATCTTTCCTTGCCTAAGACCATCCTTTCGCCATTCTCTCGTCCTACAACCTCCCCTACTATTTGAAGCTCATTCTTCGTTTATAACCCCTTTGAGTTTTTTTTCCTTCATGATTTTATGTCTTCAAATCCTCATCTCCTCCACTTTTAAAGACTGCAATCTAAACCATAAACTATTATTGAAATCAATATAGTTTAAAAAGAAAAACTAAATCTAAAATCAAATTAAAAATTAACGAAATCAAATCATATTAAAATCCAAGCATACTAAAACAAAACTACAATTAAACTAATTATAACAAACAACTATACTAAATTAAAATTATGGTGTTCTTTACACATCATATTCATATTTTAAATTGATTGGATATACTGATAGTGATTTTGCAAGTAGTATAGATGATAGGAAGAGCAAATCAGGATATGTGTTCATCTTTGGATCAGGATTTGCAGCTTGGGCTTCAAAGAAGAAATCCATCGTGATTTTATCATCTACTGAGGCAGAGTCTATTGCAGCAACAACAATTGCATGTCAAACTATATGGATGAGAAGGATTGTGACTGAGTTGTTGCATGAAAAACAAGAACCAGCTTAGATTTTTCGTGACAATAAATCAGCCATTGCTCTGTCACGTAATCATGTTTTCCATGAGAAAACTAAGCATATTGATACACAATATCATTGTATTCGAGAGTTGATAAACAATGATGAAATTTATGTAGAGTTTTGCAAATCTGAAAATCAGTTTGCATTTACAAAGTCCTTAGCCAAGGAATTATTTGAAATTCATAGAAAGAACATTGGGGTTTGTAAACTGTAATACTGCAGAGTTTTGTTTTTGGGAGAAATGATTAAGGGGAAGAATGTCAGAAATTAATCATTCCATGGCCAAAAAGATGGCATATCTCAGCTGATCAAATTTTGAAGAGATACCACCGCCCAAAAATTTATTATCATCGCCTTAACCACCTTATTCATTTAATGATCATCACCACCACACTATTTCATTTCTGGCTGGTCAAATTTGGAAGGGGGGAGTTAACCAACTTAGCATTTGTATATATATCCATGTAATTTTGATTTTAGGATAGACAAATAGATACAAAAGAAATTGAAATTGACAGAGTGTTTTTTCAGAGTGTTATCAGGGGATTTTATACTTTGATTTTTTTTGTATATGAGTTTGTAAACTCATGATGATGTTCATATTTGTTGCAGAATAATTTATTTTATTGTAGCATGCATACTCTATTTACTGTGTGAAAAATTCAGTTAAATCCTTATGTTGTAGAATGCTATTTAGATTTAGAATAGAAGTACTGGGTGGATTTACTATTGTAGGGAAGGATTCAATGAAGTTATTATGTTGTTGTAACATGAGTTTTTAGTCTGTTGTTATAATTCTCCTATTTCTGTTATAACTTTGTTTTGCTGTAAAAGTTATTTTACACTTTGCTGAAACACCTGTTTAAAAGATTATTGTAGAACAGAGTATCAATCTTTGTGTACGATGCAGGAGTGATTTACTTAAGTTTTTTGGTGTAATAGCTTTTTATTATATGCTGAAACATGTTGTTGAAACACCTGGCTGTAGCTTACAGGTGTTGTTATACAATGCTGAAACATGTGTAATAGAGGTTCATTGTTTCTTGAAGCACTCCCTTGCATCATTCGGAAGCTGCCTTCACCATGGACTCAATATTCTCCTTTTAGAGAAAGTCTTGGTCATTGAAAAGATAATGACAAGAGTAGAAGATGATGTTAAACCTTTCCCTTCTGCTATATTCCTTCGATCCAATTAGTTTGAAGTTCCAAATCGTGATATTTTCCCAATAAAATCTGCAAACAAATTCCACAAAATTACCATTAACAATGGATTAAATTTGTAAAATCAAATCCCAACAAACACTCAAAATAACTAATTAAATCTCTTTGAGCTTTCCTATCGTCTCCTGTAATGATTTCATTGGCCAATCAACAATCTTTGGACGATATCTAAACAACAAAACGTTCTGGTTGTTTAGTTTTACTAAAAAAAACGCACTCATAACTCTGTTAGTTACAGTTTCGCAGCCTCATTTTAAGCTGACTAGGGGTGTTTAACTTGCATATTTCTCCAAATATATTATACCAGGTCGTTCCGCTCTGTCTAAGCTCTCCATAGAGTCCTTTCGGGCCTGATTTGGTGCCTTAAATCCCGATATATGGCTCTCCAAAGTCTGAGTTCTGAAAGTGTTTGAGCACTGTTTGGAAAATTCTCTGGACACATTCTGTTTGGTTAATAATAAAAATAAATAATAAATAAAATCTATATAAATCCACATATATACAACTACAATGGTTTCCGTGAACCCTCAGTCAACCTGCCGTGAAACCTCAGTCAACGTGGAGAGAGTGGGTCCCTCGCGGGATAAGAGTCTTGGAGTATTACAATGATTGATTGTTCGATCCGGGTTAAAAACAAAATCAAAGGTATTTGATCAGTAGGTTGATAAGTTTTATAACATGGTGGATTTTATTATATAAAATAAATTTAATGGGCCTTTTTCCCACAAAGTTATTAGGCAATGAAGCTTGTAAGTGGGTTTATTTACATCTTTATGTTATATGTAACATGGTGTTTTACAATACAAACTTTATGGTATATTTTCACTATGATGAATGGTTTGTGAAGGGGTTTTATAATATATATTGTATATGCATGGGTTTAGTAATATATTTATTAAGGGGATGATTATTAATTATATATTTATTAAGTAAATATTTTTTTTTAGTAATTTAGTTATATAATTTTATAATACAACTTATAAAATACAAATACATGTTATTATGTTTATGTGATGAAAACGACTCAAGGTTTTATCGATCATAACTTTCAAACTATGAGTTGGAATAAAGTAAAAAATAGTGTCGTCGGAAAGTTATCATGGAGACGAAAGCAATTGAGTCATAAAAAAACGAAAACAAAAACTAAAGGAAGTCAAAATTACTCGAAATAAAGTAAACCTAAGCATTCGAGAAGCGACATTAGCAAAATTCATTTGGATGGACCCCTAATATTGGGGAAATATGTAGGGTTGTTGTTTGCCGCAATAGGGTCAAAATTGGAAAATTGTACCTTAGGAGCATGTAGATGGTGTGCTCATGTTATCGTTTCGTAATTTTTTTTACAAGAGACTAAAAACTCAATTGTACTTCTAAATTTTAGTTTTATACCCGTGAAACAAGTCTTATATGTGTGATTGAATGGTTTCAGGTAATTAGTTGTACCTCACCATAAAATGATATTTGAGACTTAAATCAATCAACCCTCAATTATGCTAGACTCGTGATATTAGATTATATATGAGTGAACGCCTCTCCCATGAGTCCATGGCCCCGAGCTTGTTTTATTTCACAATTTTTGGATCTAGAGGTTTTTTCAATAATAGAAAATGCAAATTTTGCACTCAAGGGTCAATTCCCAAAATTGATTAATTCTACAAATTGGAAAATAAGCATGGTCATGAATTATTTTTTTGAGGTGACTTACACAACCAAATTGACAAGCCTACTCATACACAAGGAAGAAGGGAGAAGACAAACCAAAATTGGAGTTTCTGACTTCCTTGATATGAGTAGCATGGAATATTCAGGGTTCAACATCCTCACACCTACCAAAAATATGGTGTTCTTAAAATAATCCACAAGACAAGAAGAGCAAACACTAAATAAACTCGTCTCAAGATACAAACTTACCTAAGAGTCTTAGGGTGAACTTCTAATGTCCATGAACCATTGCCATTTAAATATTCAAGAGTTGAGTTGGTTGCTTGCAATCAAATTAGGATTAATCATAACAATTATGTGATTCAAATTCATATTCATATGGGAAAAGGATAGTAGCACCCATTCCTAAATCTATATTGGAACTGACCTTAATTGTGGTCTAATTAAAAGACACATGTAATTCTTGTAATTTATTTATGTGTATATCTATATAGATTACTGACTTATAACTTGAGTTCAATTCATGAGTTGTTCACTCTATGAACCTGTGACATAGCACTTGCATTTGTGGGATATTAATGAGTACCCCAAGTTTCATTAGATATGAATAAATACCCCCCAAAATCATTTTGATGACCCCCACTCCCAATACATCTTTCCAATAGTAATAAAAACCTTCTTGTTACTAGATAACTTTTTCTATACCCCCATATAGATATAAAACCACTTGTACATTGTATCACACCCCAATGCATATTATATATTAAATCTATTTCACAATTTTAAAAACTCCCTTATGAATGAATGTGATAAGATATTGGTCAAGAAAGTGAAGCCCTTATTAGGCCCTTTATTTTGATAAAAGAAGTTGTGCAACTCATCAAAGACCCAACCAACCAAGTGAACAAGGATGAAAAAGAAAACGCGCAAAAGAAAGACTCTGAAACAGAACATAGTCTCAAGCCAACGCAGAATGAGTTTTGGAGCCAATACAGTTACAGCAGAATCAAGAAGAGTTGGGGGTCGATGGGTTCTCAAGAGGAAGAAAGGAATCGATTGTAAGGATTATTCCTTGGATGAGGATATCTCTCTTGATGAGGATGACTCTCTTGATGATGATTCTCTTCTTGGGTGAGTCTTTTGTATGTTGTCTTTAGTATGGTATTGTATTGTAATGAGTGTGTGAGAGATAGCGAGATGCAAGAATTGGATCTTTACTACAGATCTAGACTGTAATTAGGAAGGAAAGATCCTAGACTCATTGTGATCAACTGTACTATTATACTGATATGTACCTACTGATATCTTATAATGACTAGGGTGGATGTGTAATGTAAAGTTTCAAAGGCTTATTGTCCAAAGACATATAACATAACAAAAATATATTGGAGATCAAATTTTGAAAATGTTTCTAGTTCATCTTACTTTCTGTATCTTTGAAATGTCATTATGCATTATTTGTTATGAATTATATTTTGTTATCCCTTCTTAATGTTCTATGTAGTTTTGTTCTTCTGTATTAGTGCATGATGTGGTAAGGATCTGAATTGAGTATCTATGTTGCGCTAGAATGGTAACAATATAGATGGATTATAGATCTGTATAGCATTCTTCTTATCCTTCCCTTAGCTATTTTGTATTAGGTGATACTTCTTTCCTTTTAGAAAGATGAAAATTCCAGTGCACTAGACTACTCTAGTACCTTTTTGTTGGTAACTTGCATAGCTTGATGGGCCGACAACTTTGCACCAACCAAATGGTTCCATTTTCGACACCCTAATTTTATAAGGGAACCTGTAGGGATAATTCTTCCATGGATCCACAAGTTTGATGTTTGAAAATGGTGGGAATGTAAGTGTGATCCATTCGTACTGAAGGAAGAAAAGTTATGGAACCTAAACTGGGACCCCGCTCAGGATCCCTTCTTCTACTCGAAAATATCAAGCGACTAGTACATGATTTTTTCAGTAGAAGTACTGGAGAAGTTGTTCCAGTGGGTAGATTGTCTACAAGAAGCACCATAATTCAAAGAATGGGTAAAATAAATTGGTTCTTGGGATATAGAGAAGCTGGCATAGCTTTAACAAATGGATCACTAGATCACTCGAGTGATGGATTTCTAGGTTGACACATGTTTGGAAGGATATCTCATCGAGTTTGTAGTGGAGAACCACCATTATTTTTCACAAGACGAATCAATATTGAAGAAAGGGGAACAAGGAATATTGATAAGGGAAATTACCCTTTGGATCAAGGTCCTTTTTGTGGAGGAGGGGATACTAGTTGTCCCTCTGCTTGAGATAGAAGCCTAAACCCATGCGATCAAGGTGGGGAAGTTTTTGGGCAGGTTCATGACCTAAGAAGGGGAATGGGTTGTTTGAAAGATGGAGGAAGATAAAACATCAAGAAGTGAGTGTTCCCTAAGGAGAGTCGCCACAGTTTAGAAATGGTGGTAGGGAAAGGTAAAGAGAGGAACGAAGCAGTCCAAAGTGTTGCAGAAAGAAATCATACTTGGAGGAGCGGATGAAAGGAAGAAAAAGGAGTTGTGGAAGTTGTGAAGACAAGAAAGACTGGCCAGTCTAAGATTGTAGGAAAGAGAAGCATAGAAAGAAAGAAGTCCCATGGAGAGCGGACAAGATGAGGAAGGTGTAGAAGCAAGAGAGGACGAGGGACGTCTGGATGTTGCGAAAGACAAATAAGAATCGGTCGCAATTCCACGAGGAGTCAACCATGAACCGGAGGAGGTTGCTCTAGTAAAATAAAATGAGACCCCCCAAATCAAAGAAACCCTCTCAGAAGTTTATGGAACTAGCCTCGATTCACCCATCCCCTAGGTGCCTTCAATATCCTTGATAAGCTCAGTACCTCATACTCATGCAAATCCTATTTTTTTCAATTCAGTCAGTTTAATAGGGCTCACAACTTTAAAAAGTGGGAGGATAGTAGGGTCTCCTGGTAAATCGCAACCACGGCCATTAGGATTTATTTTGATAGGAACAAGAACATCGACAATGAGTGGAAACATAAAAGGATCAATCACCCGTTACCCAGAATTCTTAGATAAATGGGACGAGGATGCAGAACATCATTGGTTTCTATGTGAGGCCATTTAGAGGTCCAGAGGAACCTTGGATGTGAATAAGTTAGTATAATTCTAGACTACCTTGAGGGGTCATTCCCTCAAATAGTACATGATGGAAATTGAGCCTCGGGTACAAGGAAAAGCCTTTACCCTTGACCAAGTGCATCATAAATTCATGGTCGAATTCAAGCTACCTCAGTATCAACAACAAGCTCTCTCTAAGTTGCGCGAGATTCAATAGAGAGAGGGGGATTCTGCATAGGAATACAGTCATAATTTTAAGGACACTATTGGGAGATTGGAAAACCCAATTCATGAAGACCATCAAAGGGAATGGTACATCCAAGGGTTACTACCCTTTACTTGAAGCTCTTTGAAGAAATGGATAATAGCCACATTGACAGAGACTTTGGAACAATTGATGAACATATTTGGGCTCTTCTTTAGTGCCTAAATTACAGTCTATCAGGTCTTCATTTTCTTTAGAACTTCTCATTTTAACAACAACATCATTATTATCAAAGAGCCTCTCTAAAGGAACCATCCCCTTATGAATGTGATTACCTGGAAATTGAATAATTTCAAGATCTACAATTTCGGTTAGAAACTTATCAATATGCAGATTTTGACCATCATCTGAATCTTGGTCAGTATGCAAGGCATAAAATTCATCCACTATTTCCAAAAACCTCTTCAATTCTCCATCATATTAAAAAATATTCCAATTCTTGAAATTTTTAGGAATGGAAGGAATGTATTTAACTTCAACATCATATATGAGCTTGGGAGGCAATGGAATTCTAAAATTGCTATCAGAAACAACCAAGGAATCAACTATTGAATTATGGCTCCTAGGAATGTAAGAAATGTTGAATGTTGAGAAGACGTTGTCTACCAGATCCCAAACTTAGTTTATGTAGGCCTTTAACTTGACATGCTTAGTATGATAGATGTTTCTTACCTGTTGCACAATCCACTCATCATTACCAAATACTATTAGACCCTCAATATCCATGTCCCTTACAGCTCCAAGTCCCATGATCAGAGCCTCATATTCTACAATATTATTTGTCACCTCAAACTCAAGTTTGAAAGACAAGGTTATGACTTGTTTGGAGGAAGGTGAAGACTATTTCTGCACCAGCCCCATTTTTAGAATATGCACCATCAGAATACATCTTCCACCATTAAACGCCCTTTCCAGTTATTTCACATTTTGTTGATTTTTGATTATTGATATATAAGAATGGTTGAGGGGAATTAGTAAGATGAAGAATACTAGACCCCAAATCAGTATCAACAACATAGATGGGATGGTTTGTAGGATTTTTCTCATCACTCATAATATAGGCCATTTTCTCTTCTCTATACAATCTCATGTGCTCACCCCAAAAGAATAGTATTGTAGCATAAGAAATATCCATTTGTAAAGTTCCTCCTAACCTATTGATCCATTATCTAGACAACAACATCCAAAATTTTTGGGGTACATCTGCAAATACAATTTCCATGACCATGCTTTTCATAGGCAATTGGAAAAGTTTAACAACTAAATCTTTTATAACCTTGATACACTTTAATTTCCTTGTATCAAAAGAGTACAGGTCATCATAAGTTTTTGTGATTTCCAATCCCAATTCATCCATGACATCCTTAGGCATCAAATTATGGAATGCACCAGAATCCATAAGGAAATTATGCAAGATATTGTCATCCACATTCAAAGAAGTGTAAAATGGAGGAGAAGAATCATCTCTGCCTTTGAGCATGGGCCCCAATATCACTGCAGGCTTCTCATCTTGTAAATTGATAGAATTTGAAGAATTTGGATGAGATGAAGGTTTCAAAACCCTCATGATTTATTTTTTGAACCCGTCTTTTTTTACTAGCTCAAGCAAGGGAACATGAATATTAATTTTTTTAATTTCATGCTCAAAATTGAAATTAGAAAGAGATTTTTCAACATCTTTCACTTCATATGCAGGAGATTTTATCACTTGTTGATTATTTTTTCCTCCTATTTCTCTGGTAGGGGAAACCTTCACATGAGAATTTGTCTTTTTGGACTAAGGAGGTGTATTTTTCTTCTCGACATTTTTCTTTGATGTCAATTTATATTTGTTTTGACCTTTTATCTGATAAACCTACTCTTCTTGAGCCAATTCATCTATCTAGTTACACATCAAGGACTCCTCATACTCACTTTGAGTAAGATGAGGTGAGGTAGGTTTATCTCTAACATAATGAATGTTTGGTTCTACTCCTTCAACCTCTTTTTTTCGTTTTATTCATCAAATAGATTATTCTGGAAAGTGGATTTAACTCTTTGATCTTTATTGTTCTTATGGTCTCTCTGCAAAACTTGAGGTGGATTATTTTTTCTGATTAATTTATTCTTACTTCCAAAGTATTGAGTGTTTCTATTGTCTTGTCTCCCTTCAAGCTTTAATCTCTCCATTTCTACAGATAATGATTTGACGAGTTTGGTCAAATCATCAACCTTTGGATTTGTACCTGAAGTATATGAAGGAGAAGCCTTTGTTTTTTGTTTTATCCTCTCTCTGTCATATCTGCCTCTCAATTTATCTGATGCCAAAATATTTGAATCAACTTCTAGGGAAACATCTTGCATATGATCCAATGTAACATACCTCCTTTATCTCAACAATATACAAAACTATGGGTCAAAGGCACTTGCATAAGTTGTTTTTGCAGAGGTCTTAGTGGGATTAATTTCAGTAGGAATGTTATTGTACATTTTTTTAAAGCTTATCGAAAAGTTAGAAACACATTCTCCCTCTTTCCTTTTGAGAGCCCCAAATTCTGTGATATAGTACAAAAAGTATTTCTTGTCATCCCAATGCCTTAAGAAAGCACCATCTAGGACCTCAATTCCAACTATTGATCATGGTATTAAACTTCTAAACCACTTGTGAACTTCCCCATATAGGATTTGAACAAGGACCCTCATCCAGACATCTTCAGTTTCAATGTTTAGGTTATCTACATAACTATAAAAGGTAGCAAGATGTTCTTCTGCAGTAATATTTTATTCTCCTATGAATTTGGCATGTACTTAAGGTAATATCAAACTGGAAGGGAATTCATGGGTTGAGGAAGCACTAATGGTGCATACCTAGCCGCCACAATGGCATCCAATTTGCTTAGAGGTGGATTCATTCTGACCATGTTAGGAGAAGGTGTCTAGCTCTTAGGAGTTTTTGATGAGGTTACAACAGAGGAGATAGTAGACAAGTTAGAATGAGTAGAAGTGGGTTGTGACTTTGGTGATCCTAATGGATTTTTATTAGAGGACATAACTTCTTTTGTCTTAGTTTGAAAAATTCTAGGCCAATCAACACTTAGAACATCAAGAAAGGGTGATTCCCATTCCACCCACTCTATTTATTTATCAACATTTTCAATAACAAATTCTTTTTCAAACTCAGTAAGTAATGTAACTCCAGAAGTCTAAAAACTTTCTTCTTCTAAACTAGGAAGAGGAAGAATAATTTCACTAAAAATACTTTGTTGCAAGACTTTAGAAGACTCGTATTTGGCAGGGACTAGGCCAGTCTTTGATGTTTATGTTGAGATCTTAACAGTGAAGGAAGTTCATTTTTATTCAGTTTTAATGGATTTGAGTAAATTACTATTTGGAGATCCTAATGATGGGAAATATTCTAAACTTTAAAGTATGAACCATCGAACAACTTTGGGTGATGCAAGGAAATCAAAACTTTCAAGGATCTTTTCTTTCAAATCAGGAGAGAAATGTGTATGTTCAAAAGGATGACCTTCTAGTTGGGATTTTACATGGATTTGAACCTCATATAAATGAACAGATTGAGAAATAGAAACTGGTGTGTGAAATACATAATTGGGTAGGTTCTTAGTAGTACCTAAAGATTTAGAATATTAGGATCCTTGCAAATCCTTTCCCTTCTTTATGATTTTCTCTGGGTCTGGTACATGTGTGGCCAGAGGTGAATCTGGATTACCTCTTGTTCTTCTTTGCTTAGGATCCATAGATGAATCTGGAGTCACCAGGTGAATTATGCAGTCCCTTCTGTTATTGGTTTATGTACACCATCAAAACCAGTAGTATCCTTGTTGTATAGCCCATGGAAAGATCTTCAATTTCGCCTCCGAGACAATGGCGCCATAAATGTTAGCACTAGAAGTCACACCTAGCTTGTTATAGGTGTAATCCTAATACCCATCATAATTTTATAGGTTTGTAAAAGATAAGGTTTTTAAATTCATGTGTAACAAATTGATGAGAAACTCAGTTTTAAAATATCAACACAAAAGTTCCATAAAACATACTCCAACAAGTAAGGCATGAACAATCTTAGATCACTTTTTAGAATATCAATGAAAATCTGGACGATTGAAGGAGAAAATGAAATACATGAACCAAGTTACATCATAAACTTTTTGCACAGATACAATATAATTTTTACTAACAAGGAGCCTCCTAGTAAAAAAGAAGATGTTCTTTGACAATACTTCCACCAACAAATAGACAATAAATCAGTTACTTCATTTCATGAACACAAGTACTAAAGATAAATCCTTTATCAGTAGATTTAATCAAATCAAGAGAAGAATATAACATGTAAAAATAGAAAAAGTAGTTGATATTCAATTATCCAGGAGTCTTAATTATGTACATACATAATCTAGAAACTTTTACAGTCTGAAGCAAAAAGATACGAGTCTCTCAAAAACTACTTGAACCCTAGTCACGAGTCACATCACACATTAAAAAGAAATTTACATGAAAAATCCCTCTATGACTCTCTATCTAACCTATGCATAGGATTGTGTGCCTTGGAGAGGCATGGAATTATACAAACAAACAAAAAATTAACTAACTTCTAAATTCCAGAAAACTATTGGTGATGGTAAATGAAACTGTAGCCAGCTCATATTTGGAGATCTAGTGCAACTCGATATTTGGTACAAGTTCCCTTTGATGTATAAATGCTTCCTAGGAGACCATTCAAACCTCCTTTGATAGCTTCCAACCCTCCCATAACTTGAATTTATGAAATTGTTGGAGTTCAGAACAAGTTCATTGCGAACTGTTTCACTTTCAGCAAGTTCACAATGCATCTACAGGATTCGTTGCAAACTTTCCTATACATGACATTTCATATTTCTTCTCAGTGCAACTGATGTCAAAACATGAAAAGAAACGATGAGCCTCTGCTAATTCCTCCTACAGCCTCTAAGCCATGAAAAATAACTTCCAAAAATAGAAAGTGGGAAAAATTATAAGAAACATGAGACAAAAATTGTTTCTTAGGGTTGTGAGCCAACATAAGTAAGGAACCATAACAAAAATGATATACCATTGTAGAAATTATGCTCCATGATCTTAGTCAATGACTTCCTAAGCCAACAGGTCCAAATTCATTTTAGTTCTATGTTCCTTTGATTGATGCAATTCCTTTTTCAACCTTCTCATCTCAGCTTGAAAAGATATATTCTTCTTGTATACATTTTTTACATGTCTATGCAGGGGAAGTGATCTCCTCACCATATGTTTTTCGTTTGCAATGGATTCTTCACACATGCCTATGTTTTATTTCAATTGGATTCTAGCTTGTAGATTTTCCTTTTTCAAAATTTCATTCTCAACTTTTGTCTCTTTTAGTTGCTTCTTGAGCCTTTTGAAGGTGGGATTTCTTTCCTCGGAAGGGGACTTTATTTCAATGATTCCTATAGGATATTTATGAGATTTGGATTTAGCTTTTTGCTGAACTAGCGCTTTAGATGTATCTTCTTCCACAAGGGCATGATGTCTTTATGCTTCTCTTGTAAATGGTTTTCTAGGCTTAGTTGGTTCAACAACATGTGGGTTAAAAACCAATTTATTTCCCTTTAACTTTCTTTCTTTATTAGAAGATGGTTCCACAGGTGAAGACTATGGTGTAGGATAAATTTCTTCAACAATAGGCTATGTAGGAACTTCATCTATCTTTATCTTTTTTCTTGATTAAGTGTGCACAACCCTCTCATCTGAGGTAGGGTTTTTCCTTTTAGTTTCTACAGTGTTAACAATATCTGGCTAAAATCTTAATGTAGTTAAGAAAGAATCCCAATCAATATTAACCTTTCTCAACTCCTCTATCATCAACATCTTGATGATTCTAGAATGAAAGAAATTGTTCTCTAGTAGCTTGGACTTTTCTTGTACCTTATCTGAAATCTTTCCAAGGATTCTAAGCAACTAAGTGGGTAGATTAAGGAATAATTTTCCAGTGAAATGCATCAATAGTCTAATGGTACTGAGAAACCATATTAAATCTTCCCTCACATGTAAAGTAACTATGTATAGCCTTGAGCATCTTATCAAAATTTTCCAGCATATGGCTTCTAGGTACTACTTTGGATAAGTTGTCTTCTTGATGTTCTCGCTTTAGGAAATCTTTATAAAAGTTTGATTTCAAAGACATAGCTTCGAACCATTTTTCCCCTTGAATTGGTATATTTATAGCTATGGAAATGGATTGTTCTGTAAATTCAAACTCAAGTGTACCAAATTTTGTTTTTACTCCATTGAAGTTCAATGAAAATTGTTTCGCCACTTCAGGGTGTCCTCTCTGCATTTTTTCACAAAAAATAGGCAACCTACTCTCTCAAAGGTTTCTCTAAAAAGTTGATATGAATTAATGAGTTGTAGGTCATGAGGTTCAGATCTAACAATCTCCCCTCCTTTATAGACCTTCTTCATTTGTTGAGTTTCCATGGAAAGTCAAATAAGAGTAAAATCTCTCCGATAACTGCAACCAACAAACTATGTGATGAAATCTAGTGAACTTAGGGTTTTGCTGCAAGTAGGTTTTTTTGTCAAAATAAATTGCAATTGAAAGATAAGGTGTGAGAATATATTTTTTGAATGGAATGGTGGTACCTAAAACATGGGTGTAGGCGACGTATGATAGGGTTTCAGATTATGTATGAAATAGGGGATTCACAACACTAACTAGTTTGCAGCATCTACAATTATGTAGCAAATAGGTTCCTAAAAATACTATAATGGTTTCAAAATGATGGAATTTGAGTATCAAGGAATGGTAATTGGCATACAATGTTTACCCCTTGCTTCAGAAAGTCAAATCATCAACCCTAACTCACCACCAGTAGCTGCATGAAAGTTTGCAACACTAACAGTCTGTAGCAACACACAGTCTGCAGTGATAGATAGACTGCAACGAGTACCTTTGTAAATGAAAATAGCACGAAAATGGTCGAACCTTCCTTTTTAAATCAAATTTTGGAAATGATGATGATGATAAGGCATTGAAAAAGAGAATGCACCAAGTGCCACATTTCCCAAATCATGATTATGTATGATTTAATGAATGAGGTGTTTTTGAATTGCTGCGGAATTTGAGGAAAGTTTATAGTGAATGAGATTTGATAAGTGACATGACACATAAATGGTTAAGTGAATCATTAAAACCTTTTGTACACATGTTTTCAACAAAGCATTTGATGGTGACCTTCAAACTATACAGATATGACTAATACCTTCCCTCTTTACAAATGATGACAAACACCATCATGACATCATGACTTTTGTAATTGTACCTTTCTAGACCTTGGGAAAATCAAAGTCATGATTTATAGACATGAAACATGACTCAAAAATTTGAGAGCATGATTCTATGACTTAAGCTTATAATTTTAAACAAATGTGTTATAAAAAGGACAAAATGCATGACTCACAAAGACCAAAAGAGTCCTTTTGAGACTAGACTAACAAAAACTTTAAAAGATGAGAGAAAACTTTGACTCATGTACATCCTATATGTTAACAACATGCATACTTTACAACATGCATACTTTAGAAACACATATTTTTAATGCATGCTTATTCGTTTTAGTAAATTAAAATGACATGGAAATTTTATTAATGTGTAATAATTGTTGTCTTTGGAAAAGGAAGAAGCTATTTAAACAAGAGAGATAAAATGACATGGAAATTTTATTAATGTGTAATAATTGTTGTCTTTGGAAAAGGAAGAAGCTATTTAAACAAGAGAGATAGCCACACAGTGTCTAGTCCCTACCTTAACAAAGTGTAAATACAAATAAGGTAACAAATACCATGCTTGTGGCTTCTATGAACTCTAGAGTTTTGTCTCATAACCTTCTCAAAAGACTCAGCATAGGTTATGCAATGTGGAGGTTTACTAGTAATGGTTGGTGGTAATAGGAGAATGTACACCTATCACTACCAGGTTTCGAATATGGGCAGTCAATAAACGTGCTACGTAACACAATTCACGCTTCTCAATTTTGTTCATAATAATAATGATCTAATTTAATAAATTATAATGTAGCGAGAAGAAAATTGGTTATTCCTAGTTCTACATATATTCCCAATGTGCCTTGAGAGGACTAATTAATTATGTTAACAATCTAATCGCGGTAGGTGGGAGCTTGCTAATTGTGGCAGGTTCGAGCTTGTTTTTTTAATGTGGGATGGTCATCCGTCTAATTCACTAATAAAAGGCAGCATGACTAAGACACAGAAAAATTCCCCATGCTATCACCTACCTGGGTTCGATCATCCGTCCGTCGTCATAGAGGCTCTGGTGCCCCACAAGAGGCTTCTAGTTCTGCCAGATGCAAGAAGAGTATATTAAGTCTCTACTTGTATGGTTTAAAAAGTCGATTCACTAGCATACGCATTGGTTCTAGAACCAAAGTAAGTAGTTTCAGTCTCACTTGCACCTACAACAGATCATGTAGTAGCATATACAAATAGATTTCCATAGCTAGTTTACCGAGAGAGCTATAACTATAAGTGTAGTGACCCGCATGATCAAACACCTCTGATTTATCTTCTATTCCTTTCTTGAACGGGTAACATAGCTCCCAGCTCCTGCTACTCCATAGAAATAGGGCCCTGAGGAAGTATTCTCGGTGCCTTTCCCATAGCCAAGCAAGGCTGGCCGACCTTTTAGAACCTTATTCTCGAAGGATAATGGGTGCGTCATATCTTACTGACTAGAAGGTATTACCTGAGAGCTTCTCTAGTTTCTTTGGATTTTATACAGGAATAGACTTTACGCCTTTTGATTAGATTAAAAAAACTTTATAACGTGAAGACCGAGTTGAGTGGAGCCTGTGTGTATAGAACTGTGCGATCTAGAGTTCGATGGTGCGAGCTCTGATGTTGTGATCATGAGAGCATCTCCCCGGTGCAAAAAGAGAAACAAAAACACTATTAGAACAAAGGAGTTGTGCAAAATTAAGGTTTAGCTCAAAAATTAGGGTTTCATGGATACACAAACTGGTGGGGCAAATACGAATTCCGTGCAGACTGCAAACTAAGACGCAGATGGACAGACTGGTGGGAGTAAGGAAACCCTGAACATAGGCATGAGCGAATTAAGAATGAGAGGCAAATGACAGCCTAAGCTATTGGAACAGGTTATGTTCCAACATGCATTTTCTGCCAAGACGTGTTAATTCTTTAAATTTATCAAGCATGATAACTAGGGAATGAGGATTAATTCTATCCCTTTTACTTGATCACTCCTCTCCCCAATTTGTTTTACTCGATCACTCCAACAATCGCTAATTTTGGAACTTGTTAACAACCAGAAGAAACATGCAATTTTCCTGACCGACTCTTAGATTGTTGGTGAATGCAAGAATTACTATTATGGAGCGGCGGTGCAGAACATTGCCTTCAATGGGCTGAACGATGCAGAGAAGGTGGGGCAAGACGCCACCATCGCGTTCAAGACAACCATGTGGTTCTGGATGCAGAACAACAACTACCACTATGCCATAACCTACGGGCAGGGCTTCGGTGCCACAACCAAAGCCATCAACAACGGGTTGCCACAATCAAAGCCATCAACAACAGGGAATGTAACCATGGAAACAATGGCAGTGAGGAGCGGATAGTGTAGCTAGAAACTCCAATGTTTTTGCAATTTTCATCATCTTTGGAGATCAATGCATAATCTTTGGGGATCTCATGCCGAATATAATCAGCTAGGTGCAAAGCTAAGGAATGGCCAGGCGATGAAGAGATAGAAAAGTCATGAGCCAAGAGCAGGGCATGCGGTGAAAATATGGAAAGGTGGAAGGTTTTGGCACTGTCCCAGTAATTAAAAATTATTTTTTTAATTATTTTTTAGTACTAACAATTCCAAAAAAATATTTGCATACACCATTGCAATAACCTCACATCAATAATCTCTCAACCAAAAAAAAAAAAATTAA
>JASDQU010374602.1:40871-58816 GCA_032191745.1 Picea mariana
TTCTTTTAGGTCATTTTGACTTCTTTGACCTTGGGGGCTTCAAGCCTTCATATGGGGGTCCTTCAACTTCGTAAAGCCATAACTCTCAAACCATGAGGAGTTATGTGACATTCCACATACCACCTGAAATGGCATGAAAAGAACTATCCATCTAGGATAGTTTCACCAACAACTTCATTGATCTTCATCTTATTATTCCATATACAATCATGGGTCCTCCAACCATTTTTCTATGATAACTCAATTCACAAAGCATCTTCCCATGAGGGATTTCACCACAAGGGGACCACTTTGGAGTTCATCCATTTGTGCACCTTATCAATCATGATAAGACAATAATGAGTCATATTTTTATCAAACAAACTATGCATCATCATGTATCAATGACAACTCATTGATCCATCTTCATATATGGATCATATCAATGCTCCATCTTTATCAATTGGTTTACACTTTGACATCTATCATTCTCATCAAGGACAATACATATATATTGTTCATCAATCATCAATCAATCAAACCATTTGCATCAATGACACATGATCCAACAATCTCCCAAATAATCAATCCATTGGCATCAATGACAACATGATCCAACAATATTAGATTATATATGAGAGAATGCCTCTCCCATGAGTCCATGGCTGCAAGCTTGTTTTATTTCACAATTTTTGGATCTAGAGTTTTTCTCAATAATAGAAAATGCAAATTTTGCACTCAAGGGTCAATTCCCAAAATTGATTAATCCTACAAATTGAAAAATAAGCAAAAATATTGGTAATGAATTATTTTTTTTGAGGTGATTTACACAACCAAATTTACAAGCCTACCCATACACAAGGAACAAAGGAGAAAACCAACCAAAATTGGGGCTTCTGACTTCCTTGATATGAGTAGCATGGAATATTCATGGTTCAACATCCTCACACCTACCAAAAATATGGTGTTCTTAAGATAATTGACAAGACAAGAAGACCAAACACTAAATAAACTCTCTTGTATCAAGATACAAACTTACCTAAGAGTCTTAGAGTGAACTTGTAATGTCCATGAACCATTGACATTTAATTATTCAAGAGTTGAGTTGGTTGTTTACAATTGAATTGAGATTAATCATAACAATTATGTGATTCAAATTCATATTCATATAGGAAAAGGATAGTAGCTCTCGTTCCTAAATCTATATTGGAACTGACCTTAATTATGGTCTAATTAAAAGACACATGTAATTCTTGTAATTTATTTATGTGTATATACAGATTACTGACTTATAACTCGAGTTCAATTCATGAGGTGTTCACTCTGTGAACCTATGACATAGCACTTACATTTGTGGGATATTAATGAGTACCCCTAGTTTCATTAGATATGAATAAATACCTCCCAAAATCATTTAGATGACCCCCCTTCCCAATACATCTTTCCAATAGTAATAAAAACCCTCTTGTTACTAGATAACTTTTTCTATACCCCCATATAGCTATAAAACCACTCGTACATTGTATCACACCCCAATGCGTATTATATATTAAATATATTTCACAATTTTAAAAACTCCCTTATGAATGAATGTGATAATATATTGGTGAACAAGGTGAAGTCCTTGTTGGGCCCTTTATTTTGATAAAATAGGTTGTGAACTCATCAAAGAGACAACAGGGATGATTTTAGGGGCTAAATTTCACTCATGGGCTAATTTTCCATGGTTTTTCCCTAAAAGAGATTCGCTATTCTAAAAATGATTAGCCCAAATTCTATAGGATAAAATTATTTTACCTTAAAAATCGCCAAAATTTTATACAAACTATATAAAATCCTTAGAAATTTGAATATTTTTACAAAAAAATTGCCAAACATTTATAGTTGGCATATGAAGGATTACCAATATTCACCAAGGTTTCTATATTTTAAAATAAGTTTCCATCCTTAAAATCATCCCTGAGAGACAACCAACAAAGTGAAAAAGGATGAAAAATGAAACGCGCAAAAGAAATACTTCGAAACAGAACACAGTCTGAAGCCAACACAGAATGAGTTTTGGAGCCAATACAGTTACAACAGAATCAAGAAGAGAAGGGGCTTGATGGGTTTTCAAGAGGAAGAAAGGAACCGATTGTAAGGATGATTATTTGGATGAGGCTGATTCTCTTGATGTGGATGACTTTATTGATGATGATTCTCTTCTTGGGTGACTCTTTTGTATGTTCTCTTTAGTATAGTACTGTATTGTAATGAGTGTGTGAGAGATAGGGAGATGCAAGAACTGGATCTCTACTACAAATCTAGACTATAATTAGGTAGGAAAGATACTAGAATCATTGTGATCAACTGTAGTATTATACTGAGATGTACTATTGATCTCTTATACTGAGTAGGGTGTATGTCTAATGTAAATTTTCAAAACATTATTGTCCAAAGACTTCTAAGATAATAGAAAGATATTGGAGATCAAATTTTGAAAATGTTCCTAGTTCATATTACTTTTTGTATCTTTGAAATGTCATTATGCGTTATAGTTTTGTTCTTTTGTATTAGTGCATGATGTGGTAAGGATCTGAACTGAGTATCTATCTTGCGCTAGAATGGTAACAATATAGATGGATTATAGATCTGTATAGCATTCTTCTTATCCTTCCCTTAGCTATTTTGTCTTGGGTGATAATTCTTTCGTTTCGGAAAGATGAAAATTCCTGCGCACTAGACTACTATGGTAAATTTTTGTTGGTAACTTGCATAGGACGCTAGTCTGACAACTTTGCAGCAACAACATGGTTCCATTGTCAGGACCCTAATTTTATAAGTGAACCTGTAGGGAGAATGCTTCCATGAATCCACAAATCTGATGTTTGAAAATGGTGGGAATGTAAGTGTGATGCATTCATACTGAAGGAAGTAAAGTTATAGAACCTAAACTGGGACCCCGCTCAGGATCCCTTCTTCAACTCAAAAATATCAAGCGACTAGTATGTGATTTTTTGGGTAGAAGTACCAGAGAAGTTGTTCCAGTGGGTAGATCATCTACAAGAAGCACCATAATTCAAAGAATGAGTAAAATAAATTGGTTCTTGGGAGATAAAGAAGCTAGCATAGCTTCACCAAATGGATCACCAGATCACTTGAGCGATGGATTTCTGGGTTGACACATCTTTAGAAGGATATATCATCGAGTTTGTAGCAAAGAACCACCATTCTTTTTCACAAGCCGAATAAATATTGAAGAAAGGGGCACGTGGAATATTTCTAAGGGAAATCCCCCTTTGGATTAAGGTCTTTTTCGTGGAGGAGGGGATGTTAGTTGTTCCCTTTCCTTAAATGGAAGGCTAAATCCATGCGATCAGTGTGGGGAATTTTTGGGACAGGTTCATGACCTAAGAAGGGAAACGAGTTCTTTGAAAGATGGAGGAAGAGAAAACAACAAGAACTAAGTGTTCCCTAAGGAGAGCCGCCATAGTTGAGAAATGGTGGAAGGGAAAGGTAAAGAGAGGAACAAAGCAGCCCAAAGTGTTGCAGAAAGAAATCGTACTTGGAGGAGCAGATGAAAGCAAGACAAAGGAGTTGTGGAAGTTGCGAAGATAAGAAAGACTGGCCAGTATAATATTGCAGGAAAGAGAATCGCATAAAGAACAAAGTACCATGGAGAGTGGAAAAGATGAGGAAGGTGTAGAAGAAAGAGAGGACGAGGGACTTCTGGATCTTGCAGAAGAAAAATAAGAATTGGTCCCTATCCCAGGAGGAGTCAACCATGAACCAGAGGAGATTTCTCTAGTAAAAGAAAATGAGACCCCCCAAATTAAAGAAACCCTCCCAGAAGCCAGTGGAACTAGCCCTAATTCGCCCATCCCCCAGGTGCATTCCATATCATTGGGAATCTCAATACCTCATACTCGTGAAAATCATATTTTTTCGAATTCATTTAGTTCAACAGGGCTTGCAACTTTAAAAAGTGGGAGGATAGTAGGGTCTCCTGGTAAATTTCAACCGGGGCCATTAGGATTTATTTTGATACGACCAAGAACATAAAAAATGACTAGAAACACAGGAGGATCGATCACCCGATACCCAAAATTCTTGGGTAAATGGAATGAGAATGTAGAACATCATTGGTTTCTATGTGAGGCCATCTAGAGGTCCAGAGGAACCTTGGATGTGAACAAGTTAGTAGAATTATAGACTACCTTGACGCGTCATGCCCTCAAATAGTACATGAAGGATATTGATCCTTAGGTATAAGGACAATCCTTTACCCTTGACCAAGTGCATAATAAATTCATTATTGAATTCAAGATACCTCAGTATCAACAACAAGATCTCGCTAAGTTGTGCGAGATTCAATAGAGAGAGGGGGATTCTACATGGGAATATAGTCAAAAGTTTAAGGATGATATTGGGAGATTGGAAAACCCAATTCATGAATAGCATCAAAGGGAATGGTAGATCCAAGGGTTACTACCCTTTACTTGAATCCCTTTGAAGCAATGAAGAATAGTCACATTGACAGAGACTTTGGGACAATCAATGAACATATTTGGGCTCTTTTTCAGTGCCTAAATTATAGTCTATCAGGTCTGCATTTTCTTTAGAACTTATCATTTTAACAACAACATCATTATTATCAAATAGTCTCTCTAAATGAACCCTCCCCTTAAGAATCTGATTACCTGGCAATTGAAAAATTTCATGTTCTACAATTTTGGTCAGAAACTTATCAATATGCAGATTTTGACCATCATCTGAATCTTGGTCAATATGCAAGGCATAGAATTCATCCATTGTTTCCAAAAACCTCTTCAATTCTTCATCATCTTCAAAAATATTCTAGTGCTTGATATTGTTAGGAATGGAGGGTATGCATTTAACTTCAACATCATATATGAGCTTGGGAGGCAATGGAATTCTAAAATTGCAAGAAGAAACAACTAAGGAATCAACTATTGAATTATAGCTCCTAGGAATGTAAGAAATGTTGAATGTTGAGAAGACGTTGTCCACCAGATCCCAAACTTAGTTTATGTAGCCCTTTAAAATGACATGCTTAGTATGATAGATGTTTCTTACCTGTTGCACAATCAACTCATCATTGTCAAATATTGTTAGACTCTCAATATCCATGTCCCTTATAGCTCTAAGCCCCACGATCAGAGCCTCATATTCTACAATATTATTTGTCACCTCAAACTCAAGTTTGAAAGACAAGGTTATGACTTGTTTAGAGGGAGAGGTGAAGACTATTTCTGCACCAAACCCATCTTTAGAATATGCACCATCAAAATACATCTTCCACCACTGAACCCCCTTTCCAGTTATTTCACATTTTGTGATTGTTGATTATTGATCTCTAAAAATGGTTGAGGGGAATTGGTAATATGAAGAATACTAGACCCCAAATCAGTATCAACAACATAGATGGGATGGTTTGTAGGATTTTTCTCATCACTCATGATATAGGCCATTTGAGCTTCTCTATACAATCTCATGTGCTCACCCCAAAAGACAAGTATGGTAGCATAAAAAATATCCATTTGTAAAGTTCCTCCTAACCTATTGATCCATGATCTAGACAACAACATCCCAAATTTTGGGGGTACATCGGCAAATACAATGTCCATGGCCATGATTTTCATAGGCAATTGGAAAAGTTTAATAAATCTTTTATAACCTCGAGATACTTTAATTTCCTTGAATCAAAAGAGTACAGGTCATGATATGTTTTTGTGATTTTCAATCCCAATTAATCCATGACATCCTTAGGCATCATATTATGGGATGCACTAGAATCCATAAGGAAATTATGCAAGATCTTGTCATGCACATTCAAAGAAGTGTAAAATGGAGGAGAAGAATCATCTCTACCTTTGAGCATGGGCCCCAATATGACTGCAGGCTTCTGATCTTGTAAATTGATAGAATTTGAAGGAGTTGGATGAGATGAGGGTTTCAGAAATCTCAGAATTTATTTTTTGAACCCTTCATTTTTTATTAGCTCAAGCAAGGGAACATGAATTCTTTTTTTTTTAATTTCATGCTTGAAATTGAAATTAGAAAGAGATTTTTCAACATCTTTCACTTCATATGCAATATATTTTATCACTTGTTGATTATTTTTTCCTCCTGTTTCTTTGGTAGGTGAAACCTTCACATGGGCATCTTTTATTTTGGACTAAGGAGGTGTATTTTGCTTCTCAACATTTTTCTTTGATCTCAATTTATATTTATTTTGACCTTCCATCTGATAAACCTACTCTTCTTGAGCTAATTAATCCATCTAGTTACACATCAAGGACTCTGCATACTCACTTTGAGTAAGATGAGTTGAGGTAGGTTTATCTGTAACATAATGAATCTTTGGTTCTACTTCTTCCACCTCTTTTGCTTCGCTTTCTTCATCAAATAGATTATTCTGGAAAGGGGATTGAACTCTTTGATACTTATTGTTCCTATGGTCTCTCTGCAAAACTTGAGGTGGATTATTTTTTCTTATTAATTTATTCTTGTTTCCAAAATCTTGAGGGTTTCTATTGTCTTGTCTCCCTTCAGGCTTTAATCTTTCCATTTCTACAGATAATGATTTGACGATCTTGGTCAAATCATTAGCCTTTGGATTTTTACCTGAAGTATATGAAGGAGAAGCCTTTGTTTTTTGTTTTCTCCTCTCTCTGTCATATTTGCCTCTCAATTTATCTGCTGCCAAAATATTTGGTTCAACTTCTAGCGAAACATATTGCATATGATCCAATGTAACATACCTCCCTAATCTCAACAATATACAAAACTAAGGTTCAAAGGAACTTACATAAGTTATTTTTGCAGAGGTATTAGTGGGCTTAATTTCAGTAGGAATTTTATTGTACATTTTTATAAATATTTTAGAAAAGTCAGAAACACATTCTCCCTCTTTCGTTTTGAGAGACACAATTTATGTGATATAGTACATAAAATCTTTCTTGTCACCCCAATGCCTTAAGAAAGCATCATCTGGGAACTCAATTTCATCTATTTATCGTGGTATTAAACTTCTAAACCACTTGTGGGATTCTGCATATAGGATTTGAAGAAGGACCCTCATCTAGACATCTTCAATTTCGATGTTTAGGTTATCTACATAACTATAAAAGGTAGCAAGATGTTATTCTTCCATAATATTTTATTCTCCAGTGAATTTGGCATGTACTTAAGGTAATATCCAACTAGAATGGAATTCATGGGTTGAGGAAGCACTAATGGTGCATACCTAGTAGCCAAAATGGAATCCAATCTACTTAGAGGTGGATTCACTCCGACCATCTTAGGAGAAGGAGTTGTCTAGCTCTTAGGAGTTTTTGATGAGGTTACAACAAATAAGCTCGTAGACAGAGTAGAATGAGGTGAAGTGGGTTGTGACTTTGGTGATCCTACTGGATTTTGATAAGAGGAAATAACTTATTTTGTCTCAGTTTGAGAAAATTTAGGCCAATCAACACTTAGAACATCAAGAAAAGGTGACCCACTCTATTTATTTCTCTACCTTTTCAATAACAGATTCTTTTTCAAACTCAACAAGTAATGTAATTCTAGAAGTCTCAAAAATTTATTCTTCTAAAATAGGAAGAGGAAGAATAATTTCACTAAAAATACTTTCTTTCAATACTTTAGAATACTCACATTTGACAAGGACTGGGCCATTCTTTGATGTTTATGTTGATATCTTAACAAGGAAGGAAGTTCATTTTTCTTCAGTTTTAATGGTCTTGAGTAAATTAGTATTTGGAGATCCTAAAGATGGGAAATATTCTAAAATTTAAAGTCTCAACCATTTAACAACTTCGGGTGATGCAAGGAAATCAAAACTTTCAAGGATCTTTTCCTTCAAATCAGAAGAAAAATGTGTATGTTCAAAAGGATGACCTTCTAGCTGGGATTTTACACAGATTTGAACCTCATATAAATGAATAGATTGAGAAATAGAAACTAGTGTGTGAAATACATAATCAGGTAGGTTCTTAGTAGTACCTGAAGATTTAGAATATTAGGCTCCTTGCAAATACTTTCCCTTCTTTATGATTTTCTTTGAGTCTGGTACAGGTGTGGCCAGAGGTGAATGTGGATTATCTCTCATTCTTCTTCGCTTAGGATCCATAGATGAATCTAGAGTCACTAGGTGCATTATGTAGTCCCTTCTGTTATTGGTTTATGTACACCATCAAAACCGGTAGTATCCTTGTTTTATAGCCCATGGAAAGATCTTCAATTTCACCTCCCCAACAATGGCGCCATAAATGTTAGCACTAGAAGTCACACCTAGACTCTTATAGGTGTAAGCCTAATACCCATCATAATTTTATACATTTGTAAAAGATAAGGTTTTTAAATTAAAGTGTAACAAATCGATGAGAAACTTAGTTTTAAAATATCAACACAAAAGTTCCACAAAACATACTCCAACAAGTAAGGCTTGAACAATCTTAGATCATTTTTTAGAATATCAATGAAAAGATGGATGACTAAAGGAGAAAATGAAATACATGAACCAAGTTACATCATAAACTTTTCGCACACATACAGTATAATTGTTACTAACAAGGAGCCTCCTAGTAAGAAATAAGATGTTCTTTGATGATACTTCCACCAACAAATAGACAGTAAATCAGTTTCTTCATTTCATGAAAACAAGTACTAAAGATAAATCCTTTATCAATGGATTTAGTCAAAGAAAGTGAAGAATACAACATGTAATAGTAGAAAAAGGAGTTGATATTCAATTATACAAGAGTCTTAATTATGTACATACATAGTCTAGAAACTTTTACAGTCTGAAGGAAAAGGTTACGAGTCTCTCAAAAACTACTTGAACCCTATTCATGAGTTACATCACACATTAATAGAAACTTACATGAAAAATCCCTCTATGAATCGCCATCTAACCTATGCATAGGATTGTGTGCCTTGGAGGGGCATGGAAGTAGACAAACAAACATAAAATTAACTAACCTCTAAATTCCAGGAAACTGTTGGTGATGGTAAATGAAACTACAACCAACTCATATTTGGAGATCTAGTGCAGCTGGATATTAGGCACAAGTTCCACTTGATGTATAAATGCTTCCTAGGAAACCATTCAAACCTCCTTTGACAACTGGAAACCCTCCCATAACATTAATTTATGAAATTGTTGGAGTTCAAAACAAGTTTATTGCAAAGTGTTTCACTTTCAACAGATTCGCGACGCATGTGCAGGATTCATTGCAAACTTTCCTATACATGACATTTCATCTTTCTACTCACTACAACTAATGTCAAAAGATGAAAAGAAACTATGAGCCTCTGCTAATTCCTCCTACAACCTCTAAGCCATGAAAAATAACTTCCAAAAATAGAAAGTGGGAAAAATTATAAGCAACATGAGACAAAAACTGTTTCTTAGGGTTGTGAGCCAACATATGTAAGGAACCATAACAAAAATGATATACCATCGCAGAAATTATGTTCTTGATTTTAGCCGATGGCTTCTTAGGCCAACAGGTCAAGATTCCTTTTAGTTATATGTTCCTTTGATTGTTGTAATTCGTTTTTCAACCTTCTGATCTTAGCTTGAAAAGATATATTCTTCTTGTATACATTTTTTACATGTCTATCCAGGGAAAGTGATCTCTTCACCATATGTTTTTCCTTTGCAATGGATTCTTCATACATGCCTATGTTTTTTTTCAACTAGATTCTATCTTGTAGATTTTCCTTTTTCAATTTTTCATTATCAACTTTTGTCTCTTTTAGTTGCTTCTTGAGCCTTTTGAATGTGAAATTTCATTCCTCAGAAGGGGACTTTATTTCAATGATTCCAATAGGATATTTATGAGATTTGGATTTAGATTTTTTCAGAACTAGTGCTTTAGATGTATCTTCTTCCACATGAGCATGATGTCTTGATGCTTCTCTTGTAAATGGTTTTCTAGGCTGAGCTGCTTCAACAATATGTGGGTTAAAAACCAATCTATTTCCCTTGAACTTTCTTTCTTTATTAGAAGGTGGTTCCACAGGTGAAGGCTTTCATGTAGGATAAATTTATTCAGCAATAGGCTATATAGGAACTTCATCTATCTTTATCTTTTTTCTTGATTAAGTGTGCACAACCCTCTCATTTGAGGTAGGGTTTCTCCTTTTAGTTTCTGTAGTGTTAAGAATATCTGGCTAAAATCCTGATGTAGTTAAGAAAGAATCCTGATCAATATTAACCTTTTTCAACTCCTTTAACATCAACATCTTGATGATTCTAGAATGAAAGAAATTGTTCTCTAGAAACTTGGACTTTGCTTGTACCTTATCTGACATCTTTCCAAGACTTCTAAGCAAGTAAAAGGGTAGATTAAGGAATAATTTTCCAGTGAAATGCATCAATAGTCTAATGGTACTGATAAACCATATTAAGTCTTCCCTCACATGTAAAGTACATGTTTATAACCCTGAGAATATTATCAAAATATTCCACCATATGGCTTCTAGTTACTCCTTTGGATAAGTTGTCTTCTTGATGTTCTGGCTTTAGGAAATATTTATAAAAGTCTGACTTCAAAGACATAGCTTTGAACCATTTTGCCCCTTGAATTGGTGTCTTCATAGCTATGGCAATGGATTGTTCTATAACTTCAAACTCAAGTGTAACAATTTTGTTTTTACTCTATTGAAGTTCAATGCAAATTGTTTGTCAACTTTAGGGTGTCGTCTCTGCATTTTTTCACAAAAAATAGGCAACTTAATCTCTCAAAGGTTTTTTTGAAAAGTTGATATGAATTAATGCGTTGTAGGTCATGAAATTCAGCTCTAACAATCTCTCCTCCTTTATGTACCTTCTTCATTTGTTGAGTTTCCATGGAAAGTCAAATAAGATTAAGATCTCTCCGATAACTACTGCCAACAAACTATGTGATGAAATCTAGTGAACTCAAGGTTTTGCTACAAGTAGGGATTTTTGTCAAAAGAAATTGCAGTTGAAAGATAAGGTGTGAGATTATAGTTTTTGAATGGAATGGTGGTACCTAAAATGTGAGTGTAGGTTAGGTATGATAGGCTTTGAGATTATGTATGAAATAGGGGATTCACAACACTAACTAGTTTGTAGCATCTACAATTATGTAGCAAATAGGTTCCTTAAAATACTGTAATGGTTTCAAAATGATGGAATTTGAGTATCAAGGAATGGTACCTAGCATACAATGTTTACCCCTTACTGCATAGAGTCGAATCATCAACCCTAACTCACCACCAGCAACTACATGAAAGTTTGCAGTGCTAACAATCTGTAGCAACACGCAGTCTGTAGTGATAGACAGTCTGCAAAAAGTACCTTTGTCAATGAAAATAACACAAAAATGGTTGAACCTTCCTTTTTAAATCGACTTTTGGAAATGATGATGATGACAAAAAACTGAAAACAAGAATCCACTAAGTGCCACATTTCCCAAATCATGATTATGTATGGTTTAACGCATGAGGTCTTTTTGAATTGCTCTGGAATTTGAGGAGAGTTTACAATGAATGATATTTGACAAGACATGACACTTAAATGGTTAAGTTAATCGTTAAAACCTTTTGTACACATTTTTTCGACAAAGCACTTGATGGTGACCTTCAAACTATATAGATATGACCAATACCTTCCCTCTTTACAAATGATGACAATGACCATCATGACATCATTAATTTTGTAATTGTACCTTTCTAGACCTTGGGAAAATCAAAGTCATGATTTATAGACATGAAACTTGACTCAAAACTTCGAGAACATGATTTTATGACTTAAGCCTATAATTTTAAACAAATGTCTTATAAAAAGGACAAAATGCATGACTCACAAAGACCAAAAGGGTCGTTTTGAGACTAAACTAACAAAAATTTTAAACGATGGGAGAAAACTTTGACTCATGTACATGCTATATGTTAACAACATACATACTTTAGAAACACACATTTTTAATGAATGCTTATTCTTTTTTGTAAATTAAAATGACATGGAAATTTTAGTAATGTGTAATAATTGCTTGTTTTCGAAAAGGAAGAAGTTATTTAAACAAGAGAGATAGACACGAAGTGGCTAGTCCCTACCTTAACAAAGTGTAAATACAAATAAGGTAACATATACCATTCTTGTCGCTGCTATGAACTCTTGAGTTTTGTTTGATAACCCTCTCAAAAGAATCAGCACAGGTTATGTAATGTGGAGGTTTACTACTAATGGTTGGTGGTAATAGGAGAATGTAAACCTAGCGCTACCAGGTTTAGAATATGGGTAGTCAATAAACATACTACATAACACAGTTCACGCTTCTCAATTTTGTTCATAATAATAATGATCTAATTTAATAAATTATAATGTAGCAAGAAGAAAATTGGTTATTCCTAGTTCTACATATATTCCCAAGGTGCCTTGAGAGGATGCAAGCTAATAAACTATGTTAACAGTCTAATCGTGGCAGGTTCGAGCTTGCTAATAGTGGAATGTTCGATCTTGTTCTTTTAATGTGGGATGGCCATTCATCTAATTCACTAATACAAGGCAGCATGACTAAGCCAGAGAAAAATTCCCCATGCTATCACCTACCTGGGTTCGATCACCTATCCATCGTCATAGAGGCTCTCGTGCCTCACGAGAGGCTTCTAGCCCTGCCAGATGCAGGAAGAGTATATTAAGTCTCTACTTTTACGGTTTAAAAAATTGATTCACCAGAATATGCACCGATTCTAAAACCGAAGTAAGCAGTTTCAGTCTCACTCGCACCTGCAACAGATTGTGTAGTAGCATATACAAATAGAGTTCCATAACTAGTTTACTGAGAGAGCTATAACTATAAGAGTAGTGACCCGCATGATCGATGGCCTCTAACTTATCTTCTATTCCTTGCTTGAATGGGTAACATAGCTCCCAGCTCCCATTACTCCATAGAACCCGGGCCCTGAGGAAGTATTCTAGGGGCCTTTCTCGTAGCCAAGAAAGGCTAGCCGACCTTTTAAAACCTTATTCTCGAAGGATAATGGGTGGGTCGTATCTTATTGACTAGAAGGTATTACTTGAGCACTTCTCTAGTTTCTTTGGATTCTATGCAGAAATAGACTTTACACCTTCTAACTGGATTAAAAAAACTTTATAATGTGAAGATCGAGTTGAGTGGAGCTTGTCTGTATAGAACTGTGCAAGCTTGAGTTCAATGGTGCGAGCTCTAATGGTGCGATCATGAGAGCATCTCCTTAGTGCGAAAAGAGAAACAAAAACACCAATAAAACAAAGGACTTGTGCAAAATTAGGGTTTACCTCAGAAATTAGGGTTTCATGGATACATAGTCTAGTGGGGCGAATAAGAATTTCGTGCAGACTACGCAGATGGACAGACTGGTGGGAGTAAGAAAACCCTGAACGAAGGGATAACAGAATTGAGAGTGGGAGGTGAATGGTAGCCTAAGCTATTTGAAGAGGTAATGTTCTAACATGCATTTTCTGCCAAGACGTGTTAATTATCTAAATTTATCAAGCATGACAACTAGGGAATAGGGATTAATTCTATCCCTTTTACTTGATCACTCCTCTCCCCAATTTGTTTTACTTGATCACTACAACAATTCCTAATTTTGGAACTTGTTAACATCCACAAGAAAGAGGCAGGTTTCCTGATAGACTGTTAGATTGTTAATGAATTCAGGAATTACTATTATGGAGTGGTAGGGAATAACATTTCCTTTGATGGGATGAACAACCCAGAGAAGGTGGGGAAAGACGCCACCATCGCGTTCAAAATAACCATGTGGTTCTCGATGTAGAACAACAACTGCCACTTTGCCATAACCTCTGGGCAAGGCTTCGGTGCCACAATCAAAGCCATCAACAATGGGTTGCAACAATCAAAGTCATCAATAGCGAGGAATGCAATCGTGGAAACAATGGCCAAGTGAGGAACATATATTGTAGCTAGAAACTCTTATTGTTTTGCAATTTTCATCATCTTTGGGGATCACTGTTGTTATAGCCTAGCCTAGCCTCACGCCGAATATAATCAACGAGGTGCAAAGCTAAGGGATGGTCAGGCGATGAAGAGATGAAAAAGTCATGAGCCAAGTGCAAGGCATGCAGTGAAAATATGGCAAGGTGGAAGGTTTTGGCACTGTCCAGAAATTATATATATATTTTTTAATTCATTTTTTAATGCTAATAATTCCAAAAAAATATTCACATACACCATCGAAATAACGTCACATCAATAAGCTCTCAACCAATAAAAAATTAGATTTATAATTTTTAATAAATACTAAAATAAATTTCTTAAAAAAAAAAAGTTTATTTAAAAAAATCATAAAAACTATAAAATAACTTAGGTGATCTTACAAATTAAGATCCAAAACTTACCAGTTATTATAACAAATTGCACTAATAAGCGTACATATGCATTTATATGTTGCTAACAATAACAATAAATATACGTTCTCATTGTAATGAAAAGGGAAACGACTTCAATATTTTTATACATAATAAATGAAATTGTACTACTCTCTCACATACCCACACACAGAGTGAGTAGTGATCTTAGATTAACCTAATAGCAAAAAATCTAATAATATAGAAGTTTAATTTTAACATTACACAGATGTCCATCCAAATCTGGAAAGACAGAAGTGGGGTGCGGGGCGGGAAGAAAGATGAAGGGACATCGGTCAAGGAGAATACGAATAGAGAACCTAAACATATTTTATATGTAAACCGGTAGAGAGCAGAGCTGCAAGGACGTCCATTCCATCGCCATGGCCGATTCTTCAATGATCCCTGGTATTGTTGATAGTATAGTGCTGGACAAAATAATGCCCCTCTTGCCATGGCACACCCGGCCCCTTCTGATGGCCTTGAGTGGACCCTGGACGAACGCGTTATACGCAATTCGAGTACAAGGCAGAGAGGGATTATATCGCCCACATGCGGAACGCACTGCTAGAGAAACCCGTTTGAAGCAGCCGCTTAAATGCCGTATTGCAGTGGAATATGTTCGTACGAATCGAAAGAGGTACTGAGAGCTTTTCATTCTTCGCCATTATTATCACAATGTTCTCTTTAGAGGTTCTGTGGTCTTGAGATTCTTCTGTGATCATTGGCTTGATAGTTTATTTATTACCGTATTTAAATAAGTCTTTCCGAACAACGTTTTAAATTTTATGTCTGCAGCGAATCCGGCTATATGGTGAAACTTTTCGACGGACAATGGAGAAACGTCTCTCCCATCATTGGACGCGGGCCNGAAGCAGCCGCTTAAATGCCGTATTGCAGTGGAATATGTTCGTACGAATCGAAAGAGGTACTGAGAGCTCTTCGTTCTTCGCCATTATTATCACAATGTTCGCTTTAGAGGTTCTGTGGTCTTGAGATTCTTCTGTGATCATTGGCCTGATAGTTTATTTATTACCGTATTTAAATAAGTCTTTCCGAACAACGTTTTAAATTTTATGTCTGCAGCGAATCCGGCTATATGGTGAAACTTTTCGACGGACAATGGAGAAACGTCGCTCCCATCATTGGACGCGGGCCTAACACACACACAGGTTCCAGTTCGGGATATGTTTTAGGAGTAGTTGACGGAAGGCTGTATTTTGGTGAACGCCCGCCTGACGGTAATCCAGGTGTTCAGAGAATTATTGCTTTAGACGTTGGCAGCGGTTCATGGCAATGGAATGAAGTATGTGAAGGAGAAAATTATAATGATATTCTATTGTATATATGCAGATCAAACCGCGTCGCAGGTAACCTTTTTGTATATCGCAGATGTCGTAGATGGCGACATCTGCAACCTCATATAAGAGATTCTTATTTGCATATAACAGAGATCCCTAGGTGGGAAGAAACAAGTTATAGGGCACCGGAAGAAGATTTTGTCCGCACCATCTACTCTCCGCGGCCAATTTTTTTGCATGTGGGGAACAGACTGTATTTCTTTGGGTCAGTTCCTTACACAGAGAATGTTTGGTTTCTTGACCTAAATACCAGAGCATGGAACAAAAGCAAAGTCGAAGCTCACGTCGGGGGCGATCTGAATGTTGAGAAAAATGTTCTGCTCGTAGCTTACAATGAGACGCAGTTCCACATACTGAGATATGACTTGACAAATAAACGTTGGATAATAGCTGGACGGATGTTAGCGCCCGCTGATCCTCTATTGAAATGGACTTGGTGTGTTGAATACGATGACCTAGGGGAGAAGCAGTTGTGGATATATATTCGCTCGCAAAGAGAAGGTGAGGGTTTCCGCCAGTGTAAATGGCAAGTTGTACAGACGTTACGGGAAGGCGAAGGAAGATTGATGGGCAACGTTTGGGATGACAATGTGCTGCGTGACGGAGAAGTAGAATGTGAACTTATAAATCGCACACTACTTGAACCTCTTGAACCTCTTCAAAGCCCTAGCTCACACGGCCTTCACCGGAGCGACTCAACTAATTTTGAACCTACTCAAATCCCTAATTTTGAACCTACTCAAATCCGTAGTTTACACGGCTTTCACAGGAGCGACTCAACTAATTTTGAAGATATACCCCGCGTTAATGTGCCCAATTACTCAGTCTGTTTTAGAAGGCCAGAGGTATCATGAGTAACGATTATGTTATTAAACATTAGATCAATATGTTATTAAATTTTGTTATTGTTTGGATATAGATACTATTTAGTAATATAAATACTATTTAGTGAAAACATATCATAAATTTAGTAATATAAATACTATTTTTTGGTATAGATTTATATATCTTGAAAAGTGAATATACAATTAAGGTATTTAGAAAAATAGAATTTAAATAGTTAAAATTCACCACAACTTTGTATACATTTTTAATAAAGGATTTTTAAAAATTTCTCTGCCTCATTATATTTCATGTTAGGGTTTGAACTTGTACTTCTACATTCTTACAGATATTTATATGTATGTAGCTGTGACCACAGGTCTCTTTACACTTCCCACTCGAAGACTTTGAGGGTACTTTTCTATTAGTACTTTGAAGTATAGATTCACCTTTCTATGAGTACTTTGAAGATTTTGAGGGTACTTTTCTATTAGTACTTTGAAGACTTTGAGGGCACTTTCCTCACTACTAGTTGTTTTCCTAATATATGTGTGGTGTCATAGATCCACATTGTATTTTTTTGTGGCTATGTTTTCATTGATGATATGGATCTCCTTCGTGGCCATGGTCTTGCATTTCATGTCATGGATCTATAGTGTATTATTTGTCTACCTTGTTCTTAAGAGTATGAGTATGTCTATATAGGGGATGATCTAAGGTCTTCTTTTATTTTCGACCCTCCTCTCTCATCACGTCGCGTCACATTAGGGGGAATTTGATTGCAGGTCGTCTTTTGCTTCTGAAAAGATCTTCCTCTAGAAGGTTCTTTAGAATATAGAATTAGTATAAATAAGAGTAGGAGATATGAGGAATGATATGTAACTATTGTAATAGAGATCTTCTCTCTTGGAATGATATATAATTATTGTAAGAGGAACGTGAACATTGTCTCCTATAAATAAAGGTATCATATTGGTGTTGTAGTTCCATATATTTTGATGCTTCACTATTATTCTATGCAATATCTATGTTTTATGTTGTTATGCTATTATTTATTACAATATTTCTATTTTTTTCTATTTTATGTTATGCTATTATTTAATACAATATTTCTATTTTTTTCTATTATAATATGATGTAGGAGCATCGTATGTAGCCAACAACGCAAGCACAAAGAGGAGGGCAACTGGAAAAGCACCAACAGACATTTTGAAAGGTTTTGAATTTGAATAGAAAATAATTAATGTAATAGCTAGGGGAGCGTATTCACACTTATGTTTTGGAGGTGGTAAACAGATCTTGAGTGTTGCTCTCATCTGTCAGATATGGAGGCATTTATGTGTATTGAATGTAAAGTAGTTGTATCTTTTAATTTTGAATTTGATAGTTAG
>JASDQU010374603.1:0-14058 GCA_032191745.1 Picea mariana
ACAAAAAGTCTACTTGATTTTACTTAGCGTTGCTTTTAATGGGATTTTTTAAAGTTGGAAGGTGCGAAGGTAAAACTGATGGTGTGTAAAAAGACTCAAAGCAAAATGAACAAGAAATGCTTGGAAACAAAAACTTTTTCTAAAATGCAAAACCAGCAACTTTTCAACAAGAAAGACTTCTTTTTCTTTTCGAAATTACTAAGATTTTATGCAGTAAATATGAAGTATTTTCACTCAGATCTACGAGCTACTTATACTTGACATGCATTGCAAAAACTTATAAAAAACAGACTTCTTTCCTAGCTACTGATACTACAACACAATCCTCAAATCAAGAAGAAAATGACACAAATTTTTTTATTTTTATTTTATTCCAAAATAACGCAATAAGGAAAAATGATGACAAGATCAAAACCAAGAGAATAAAAAGAAAACTTTGGCTTAAAGCGTAGATCGCAAACAGAATCAAAGCACATAAATGCGAGAAAAGCAATCAAGACAACACTGATTCTAACACTTGCCTAAAAACCATGAAACAGATATTTTTTTCTCTTTTGTCTTTTCTATCAAAAAATCAAATAACAAACACAAGCTAAGGGTAAAATGCCCCAACCTGCTGACTGTGCAGGCTCAGACTCTAGACCCCTGAGAGGATCTCTTCTCACCATAGGAGGGGATGACTGCCCCACCCAAGCAGAAAAGCTACCAATCAAGCCCGCGATTGTCACCAAGACAGCACGCGTGCAAACGCGCGCTGAGCTTCTACAACGCGCGGGTACCCGCGGGCTAGCCTTAAAATGGCCGTGGGTCTATGTAAAAGCCAAGATAAAACAACACACAGGCATCCCAGTCCTGAAAAAGGCCTCTGGTATTGAAAACCAGGGTCTCTGAAAGGCTTGGGTGCTATTACTTCAACAGAAAAGGAAAATTTTCACAAAAGAAAACAAATGCAAAGAACAACTAACACACTAAGGTAGACTGAAAGCAAGACAACAAACCAACAGAACCTAGACAAGATCCAGAAAGCCCCCTGAGAAGGTAAACTTCTGACAGGGAAGAGGGGACTACCTCTTAAGCTTCTTGGACTCTACATGCTACTGAAACCATCATAGCATGCGTTCAAACACGGGCTGTAGATGGTTAGGGCGCAGGCACATGCGTGCAGGCCTTCTTCAGGCTACGTGTACCTCTGTGTGTCCCGAGAATAAATGTCAAGTGTCAGTCAAGGAAGACTGGTATTGATAACCAGGTTCCCTACTAGCATTGACCTAACAGACAACAAAAATAAACAAAGAAACAGAGACTGAACTTCTTTGAACTACCCAAAAGATCTTTAACCAAATCTGGAAACCCTAAGAGTAAAATGTCCCCAGTGGAGTCGCCAATTCNACCAACTAACCTTTTTATCGATGGTTGGTGTAGATCCTCCGTTGATCTTTATCTCCTTGCTTCTGCTGCTCCTTCCACAAAGCGATCCTGCAATCAAGACAAAACTACACATGCATTCTATTGTTCTACTAGAGAATTAGAGATTAAACACAAATCAAATAATGTAGATAAGACTCATGTATTTGGGACGAGAAAAGTATCTTTTTCATTTATCTCAATATGAATCAACTTACAATGATTATAGAGACCGACCACCGTTCCTTGATCCTGATCCTGGGCTCCTCCTCTTCTTTGTCCTCCAACTGGAAGTGTGAGGTAGGGTGTTGGATGATGGACCCTTGGGACACGACAACACCGATACTAAAAGTCCCTGACATGGAAGAGGACTTATTGGTAAGCACAAACGCATCCAAGGAAGGCTTAGGAGGATTCTTGATGCAAGACGGTTGAGTGATCGCTTACATCTCCAGAAAGTTAAGAAATCATGAGGAGAACTATGCAACGCATGATTTAGAGTTATTGGTCATTGTGTATGCCCTGAGAGTGTGGAGACATTACCCGGTTGGATGAAAATTCAAACTGAAAACAGACCATTATGGTTTGCAGCACATTTTTACGCAAAGTGACTTGAACGCGCAACAAAGACGTTGGTTGGAATTGCTTAGCGAATATGACTTCGAGATTACCTGTATAAAAGGAACAGTGAACAAAGTGTTTGATGCATTGAGTCGGAGACCAAGTATATTTTCGGTGATACCACTTCAGACGAATATTTGTGAAAAGATTCTAACTATACAACATGGCAATGATTTGTATAAAGAGGTTAAGGAATTTATTGGACAAGACACCATGTTGGTACCAAAATTTGAGGGATTTATTATGGAAAATGGTGTATTAATGAGATATAATAACTAGATTTATGTACTACTCAATGACAAGTTGAGAATTTTGGTCTTAAACGAAGCTCATAGAGAAATTTACATGGCTCATCTAGGAGTCACGAAGATGAGGGAAGACCTTAAACCCTTATTGTTCTGGTAGGGAATGAAGGCGGATATAGTCCACTATGTGGTGAGATTTCTAGAATGTCAGCAAGTGAAGGCTGAAAATAGAAATCCAACAGGATTACTACAACTACATGATTTTCCAGAATCGAAATGGGAGGTCATTTCGATGGACTTCATTGTTGGATTGTCATTGAAGACAAGGAGGAACGACTTGACTTTGTTGGTAGTTGACACTTTGATGAAGAGTGCACATTTTATCCTAAGTATATGACGCATCAGGTGCCATACATAGCTACAATTTTTATCAACGAGATAGTGAGATTGCATGGTCTACCTAAGAGGATCATATCTGATAGAGAATACATGTTTACAGGATGATTTTGTACTAGTTTCCCAGAGGCCTTGGGAACCCAACTTAACTTTAGTACTTCATATCACCCAGAGACAGACAGACATACAGAAATAACAAACCAAATCTTGGAAGATATGTTATGCATGTATGTGATAGACCAACAAAATCGTTGGGAGGAGTTCCTGCCACTAGTAGAGTTTGCATACAACAAAAACTATCAAAGCACCATTAAGATTGAACTATTTGAGTTTCTTTACAGGTGACAATGCCAGATGCCTTTGATTTGGGATCAAATTGAAGATAGGGTCTTGGTAGGATCAGAAGCGATCTGAGAAATGGAAGAACAAATGTAAATGATAAGACAAAGGATCAAGGAAGTGCAGGATCAACATAAGAGTTATGTTGATGCGCATCGCATTGACCGTAGGTATGAAGTTGGTGATTGATTCTTCTTGGGGGTGAAACCACACAAGAGTTCAATCAATTTTGGAAAGGGTGATAAACTCTCTCCTAGGTTTGTGGGACCTTTTGAGGTTGTGGAAAAGAAGGGGCCCATGGCCTATCGACTAGCCTTGCCTAATTCTTTGAGGTGTATGAATGTTGTTTTTCATGTATCTATTTTGAGACGTTATGTTAGTGACCCTACACATGTGATTGACTTGAGTTCCTTGTAGGTGTCGGATGAGGGTGTGTTCACAATAGAGCCAATCTGCATTCTGGACCATCACATTCGAAAAATACGATGTCAAACAGTCGATCAAATCAAGGTCCAGTGGTACAATTATAGTCCACACTCTACTACCTGGGAGGACGCATATGATATGCGCCAATAGTTTCCATTTTTGTCTAATAGTTAGACATTAGATATTGCAATATACTTTATTTATGCACTTATATACTTTGAAACTTCGAGACAAAGTTTAAAACAAGAGGGGTTGTATGTAACATCTTGTTCTTGCGCACACATGATATAACTTATTATTTTAGGACACTTGCATGCAAGTGATCCGGTTTAGTATATGGTTATCTATTTCACTTATGGATTTCGCTGATGATGCTTATGGATTATGATGTTATGTTATTTGATTATCTATGTATATACAGTTGCTATTAATGGGTTTCTCCCGAGTGTGTAGGACACTTGACAGATTGAGGATGACAATGGCATCGATGGACCTCTTTGGACTCTGGATCAAGTCAAGGAGTAAACTGTATATGGTTGGGTATTTCTATTTTTCATTGTGACATATGAGCATATATATTATGATGTTGTTATGCATCATTGACAGTGTTTTTTGTTGGATGCAGGCTCACGATTGCTTGCTAATCAGACTCACATAAGGAGTAAATCGGACATGCACAATGACCAACGATATTGAGGGAGAGGTGTGGCAACAGCCCTGCCACAGCATACTATTACTCCTATCATGGCTCAAATTGTATGTTAATGATTACCTAGTTCTAGAGATCCACGATGTCTTGAGGGAGGACTGAGACAGTTGCTCACAAAGATTCTAAAGGAAACACAATAAGGCATGGTCCTTATTCCTTAAAGGCCCTTAGTCTCCCACAAGGTTTCATGATGGAGTATTGACTCCAAGGGTTGATTGTTTACCAAAATCAATCAAAGGAGAGTGGCACCCTTAGAGCACGTAGTGCATCTTGAAGGGCATGTCGTATAACTAAAATGTGAATAAAAGCGAATGGAACCCTTGGAGCATGTAGTGTGTTTTGAAGGTCACGTCACAACTTTAATAAAGATGAGTTAATGAACCTAGATTCCTAGAAAAATAAATTGTTTTAACGTTGTTGACCTCTAAACAATTATTAAATTAGATATTTTGTAATTTTAAAATCCCCTTAATAATTCTAAGCCCAGTTAAAAATTAAGCCTAAGTCTAAATAGGGTAAGAAGAAAAAAAGAAGGGAGAACTAGATAATAAATTAATAAAAGGGGGAAATGAAGAAAAATCAAGTTAAGAATTTAAAAGAGAAATAGTTTATCTAATAATTAATTATTGTTATGTGAAGACATGCTAATTTGGAACTTATACAAAAAGGGGAAATGAATGCAAAAAGGAATGTGGAAACATAGAAAGGAATATAGTCTAGTCTAAATAAAAAAAATTCCTAAATAAAACATAACTATGTTTTAGAAAGATGTCAACCATTAAAAGGAATTGGAGGGAATAAAGGGAAAACAATGATCTCTTTGGGAAAACAATGAGCTCTTTTAGGAGCGCTTTTAGGATGGGTGAAGGAAATTGGAATTTAATTTAATTAAATAAATACTTTTCTGGTGCAACTAAAGGATCGATTGACAAGTGTACGAGGGAGAATATTTCCTAATAAAATTTTAATAAAATGAATTAAACATGCAATTGGCAAGTGGTCACTAAGAAGAACTCTATAAAATTAATGGCAGAGAAGTGTAATGGATCACAACTGGTATGCATAAGGTTATACTGTTGGAATTTCTTTGATTGATTTTTTTTATGGGAGTTGGGATACCTAGCTCGAATAGAGAGTGGTAGCTTGACCTCGCGAGGTGAGCTGGGAGATAGATGTTTCTCTAGTTTTGGTGTGTGTGGCACCTTTGCAGCTGGTGGGGATAAGGGGGAAGAAGAGTACCCCTAGAATTGGTTGGGAGGTATTGGTGAGGTCTCAACGATTAACAAGTGGAAGAAAGAAGGAAGCGATGGTTGTCGAATATCATCAACAAGTCCACCTCAGTCGTCAGTTATGGTATTTCTTGAAATTTGTGATTTGAAATTAGATTTTGAATTGTACATTCAAGTTTTGTTTTATTTTCTTAACTTTATTGAAAACTTTAAGATGGATTAGACAAGCCCTTTGATGTTTTATAAATTTTAGAGCAGATTCCAATAATTTCACTGCCTTATTTAATTGATTCTAAGATGGAATGTTGGTATATAGAACGTTGATCTCTACCTTTATAGTTGAGATTTTGGCCATGAACTATTTCCCTTATGATTTCGCGCCAAGCAATATATTAATATTACTCTCTGGCAAAGCCGCTAGCATCCCACCTTTGATTTAGAGCTGAGCTAAAATCCATCTGACCCTCACCATATCATCCCCATCGATTATTCTCTCTGGCAGGGTCATAGCCTTACTGGAGTTCTTTCGATTCCACTCTAATATTTTTCTCATCTATTAAATTTATAGTGGGTGGATCATCGTTTTCTTTCAAATGCATTTTGAGGTTTCCCCCATTACCTTTAAATACTACTGATTAATCCAAACACAATGCCTTTATCCTTGGAATTTCTCCTGACAACAAAATCCTTTCGCATAGTAATTAGCTACGGGTAATGTGTTGCCTTCAGGCATTTCATTTTTGGCAATGAATCCTTTGTGCAATGTAATTTCAGTGGACTTACTCCTCGATTCCTAAGTTCTAGTGTTAAACGTTTCACCCTTGGGCAACGACCGGATTAAATCGAGATTGGAGCTTCGAGAGGGGCTTCTGCATGAAGATACGAGTCAACCATTTTTTCCTCTATCCTTTAGTTTAAAGCAAGATGCCTGAGAATTTCCTTTCTCTAATTTTAAATTCAAATTTGTCTCTTCTCCCTAAGGAATTTATCTCAACATTTCTTTTTCTTGTCACCTCCTTTCCTTGCCCATTGTAAATCCAAATAAAAGTTTTGGTTCTCTGTTCAACGATCCTTTCTTTGTGTTAACGATCCTTTCTCTGCAAAGTTGTAAGAGGTCTCAGCCCCTTTCTCCTTCACAAAAACTAAAGTGCATCACTGTGTTTTCTCAGTGAATTTGGGGGTGGGGCGTACCTTCCAGTCCCCAGCCATTTAGTTCTCTACATATTTCGTGCTCCTTCCTAGCATAATTACTCTTCTTACCATAGCGATTCCTCAGTTTCCTTCTCTGTGTTGCACAGGCATGTGCCTCAGCATTAATCTTGGTATTTAAGCAACAATTATTTCTCCCTGCCACTGTTCAAGCTGTGCCTTTACCATTTTCAGTCATCAACGTAATTTTCTCTTTTCACTTCTGTTGACACCCGACAATTTTTGTTATCATTTGGTCAATTTTATTGAGGGCTCATTGTTCTTATTTGTTTCTCACTGAATTTTTATGTTGAATTTATGATTTTCGTTAACAATGCTCACTATTTTAATTCCAATCCACAATAGCTTTTACCCTTGTAATGTCTTGTAATTAGTTGTCAAGTTTCGGTCTATCTTTGTCCCTTTTTTAAACATGTTTAAATGGACATATGGTATCGTATCAATGTTGTTTAAACCATAATTGTATTCCTTATACGAGGTATGTCTGTACACCACTTATCTCGGTATCACATGCCTTCACTCAACCCTCACGTTGGATGGAATACAACGGTAGAATTTAGGGATGCAATCTATCTTAAGAAAAAGTGTACGAGCAGTTAATCTTTGAGATTATCAATTTAATCATTTTCATTTATTACAATAAGAGCCATATCGATATTATCATTTCATAATTTTCAATTCTTACAATAACAGGGAGATGATGTTTACTCAATTACCTAATTTTTGATTTTTTAATGAAATAACTTATACTATGGATTGTACATCAATGTCCCTTGGGTCTCTCTTTAGTTGACCTTTCAAGAGAGATACTTTCTAATCTTATTCGTATAGCATTTACAAAAAATTATTTTGTTCCCTTGTCCTTATAAATAACTTAAAGGTTGTTGAAATGGATTAAATTAATTTTTACCATACCAATGTGTTATATGTTAATGTCAATGTCTTTTCTCATATTTATTTATATATTGCTTCCTCTAAGTTTAGTTCTTCTAAAGGAGACTTGAAAACTATTTTCTCTAAAGCTCATTGTACACTTAGGCTTGGTTAGGTTATAAAAGTATGATTGATTATTAATGGTATTATCTTGTGCCATGTGAAATATAATTGATGTCTCTTGTGCCTTGAACCGTTGATATGTGAATGATCGTTTAACAACCTTTACTTGCATCATTAAATGTATTAATGAATGATGGATTTACAACCTTTACTTGCGTCAATAAACATATTAATGAATGAGGGATTAATAACCTTTACTTGTGTCATTAAATGTATTAATGAATGATGGATTAACAACCTCTACTTGCGCCATTATATTTATTAATGAATGATGGATTACAAACTTTTATTGCACCATTAAATTCATTAACGAATGAATGTTGTAGACATTAGACTACTTGCTCATAATGAATTTATGATGTAGTGAATGATTGTTATACCTTAGATCTTTTTCACAATGAAATAATTGATAATACTCTTGCTCCTCAACTCATGGAGAAGTATGATTTTATGTATGTGATTATATTTCCTTACGCAACAAATAAATAAATTCGATTACCTTGCGCCTTCTCTTATGTCATTATATAATGGATTTAGTAATTAGATTCTCTTACGCCTTGAATTAATGTGGTTAGATTACTTGCACCATTAGTATGTTGACGTATGATTATGTTAAAGTCTGTTTCTCTTGTGTCATTCAATTTTTGATGTGTACATGATTAAGTGATTGGGATTTGCACCACAAATATAACTAATACTTGCTTTTGTTCCTTGGATTTATCGTGGTCTATGAGGTGTTATGTGAATGACTATCCTCGCGTCTTGGTTAATTGATGTTAGGATTGATGGATTGATGATTTGGATAAGCGTTGATGTTGTTGATTTAGCTAGTTTGTTGGATGGATTGTGTTGGTGGGATGTATACACCTCCTTGTTCCTTAGAACAATTGCCAACCCTGAGACCTTAAATGGTTAAAATCAATTGGAACCTGGGCTTGAGCATTTCTTATTTGTCATGGAGGTCCTAACCTTACAGGGTAGGTTGGGAGGGTAGTCATTTATATTCTTTATGTGATTGAATGCTCGTAATTTGCTTCAAGCTTCATGATGTGCTAATATGTTATATTATTTATGTTTATGTGTCACTATCCTTCGTTGATGCATTGATTGCATTGTTATTCATTTCCATGATGAGTAGCGAGAGATGTTGTTACTTGTGTTGTTATTCATTTATGATGATGGTTGATTATATGTCATTACTAAATTGTGGATGCATCGGTTGTGATGGGGGGGACGTTTTTCACTATCCTTATGCATATATAATTTACCTGTTGTATGTCATTTTTGTTGTCGTAATGGAGGGGATGTTACACACATCTCTTTTTAAAATAGAGGATTATTAAGGACAAGACATTTACCATGTGAAAAATATATTTCAACCATCAATTCCATATAATCAAGAATATTTATAAGTTTTTGAAAATGATGATCCCATAGATAAAGTTGATCTAATAGAAGACCATAATTTACAAGGAGAAATCCATCAGTAAAATCATAAACTTTCTCCAAAGAAATATATCGATTTGGAATCCCTCTTTACGAGATATGACTAAATCAAAATTTCAAAACCACTAGAATAACCTTATGTGATAAAGGTCCAAGAAACACAAAAAGATAAACATCGATACTCCTGAATCACCAAAGAAGAGATTGATCAATATACCTAACTTTTTAAATATTTTCAAGATATATTTGCATGGAGTTATGATGATTTGAAAGAATATGATAAATCAATATTCCAACATACTATACTTATGAAATAAGGATAAAAACCTTTCAAACAAAAATTTAGAATAATAAATCCAAGATAAACCCTTTGGTAAAGACAAAAATTGAGAAATTAGAGAAAGATAGTATAATTTCTCCGATTAGGAATTTAAAATGGGTTTCAAATCGAGTGGTGGTAAGGAAGAAAATTGGTGAGATCTGCTTGTATGATGATTTTAGGGATCTTATACAAGTTATCATAAAATATAATTATAGATTAGCTAATATGGAAATTCTTCCTCAACAAGTTACATGATCCACATTAATGTCTATGCTAGATCAATTTTTGGGTTACAACCAAGTTTTGGTGGCATAGAAAGATAGATCTAAAAAACCATATGTAACACCAAGGGGAACTTATGCTTATGTTAGAATTCCATTCGGATTAAAAAATGCAGGTGCCACATTCCAGAGAGATATGGATCATGCTTTCAAATATTTCATCAGAAAGTTCATGGTTGATGTAACGACCCTATTTAAATAAAAATCTAAAGATTAAAATGTAAAATTAATTAAAGAAAATAATTGTGATTAACTAAGTAATAATTTAACTAACAGATCACATTTAATGACCTGAGAAATAAAATCTTAAGAAATCAATGAGAAATGTTAAAGAAATGGTTGCGTATGCAGAGAGGGAGCTTATGAATACCAAGAAGATAAAACATTTAAGGAGGGAGAAGGGACAGGCACGGAGGGGGTTGGAGGAGTAACTACATGAGTCGGCGAAGGATGAATAAGGGAGGAAGGAGGTTGACGGGAGGAGGCATTCGACGGAGGAGAGATTGTTCTGGGGACTGTTGGACTTGCTGTGAGCAGAGAGTTTTTGACTGTGGCTTGATCAGGGGAGGCACTGAGTTGCTGGAGGTTTTGGGCACGGAGGGCCAAGATATCCGTAGATATCCTAGAGCTAGGTAGTTTTCCTAGTTGGCAGGGAGGACAGTAGTTTTTTGCAGTTATTTTCCTGTTTGTGGCAGGATTGATCTGAGGAGCAGGTAGCAGGAAGGTAGTAGCAAGGCACATAGAAAACAGGAATTAGCATCAGAACAAGGTACTTTGTTAAGTTACACATTTATTTCTTTCTATCATGAATTCAGTATTTATTGATAAATATAAGTTACTGAAGTTGTTGTTAAGAGAATCACTAGTATGCTAAGAAGTTACTGTTTCAGTTTACTAAATAAAATGTTTATGAATCTTAATTGTGTTTAGAAGTATATGGTTGTTACATATGGTATCAGAGCGTCTTAGTTCGAAATATGGGCCTAAGGGCCAAAACCCTGAGTGTTAACTCTAGCCACGCTTAAACTACAAAAAAAACACGTTCAGTTTGACCCGATATGACTGATACAGTACCCAAAAATATAATCAGGTAGTATCCCTTCATTATCCAAGCAAATGATCTCATAGATGTATCACAAGCAATTGCTTTAGGCAACATCCTGTAACTGGATCATGTATGGTTACTACAATTTTAGTATGAATATTCAATGGAACGCCCTTTAAATTAAGTGGTGGTAAACCAAATAGTTTGAAGGATCACTTCCCACGAAATGGCTACCATTAAAGCAGCCCAATAAAGCTATTAAGCACGAAAAGAGAGTTGATAATTTAATTGTATTTGAGCAATACTTGTCAATGAAGTTTCGGGTAGAATAGACACATGAAATCAATGAAAATGATGAGGAAAACTTTTGTCTAAGGCTCAAAGTTGGTAACAATTAATAACTACATGAATTATACTGAATAAAATGAAAAAGGACATTTGCAGAACCTTGAAAAGGCCTACTTCATTCCAAACTTACCTAAATGAGGAACTACCAATGTGCAGTCAGACAAAGGAAATTTATAAGACTTGTATCATGCGGGAACAGTGTAAACTAGTTGCCTGTACTAGCCTTGGTGAAATGTTAAAAATAATGAAGGATCTCAGGAAGTATAAACCCATACGAATTTTAACCGTGTCGAAAAGAGCAATTTTGACACCACATAATGCTCACGCAACTATCTTTATCTCAAAAATAGAGCTGTCTATTACGCGTGAGAATGGATCTGAGCCATCAGATCTTGGGCGAAATCCCGTCAGCCGTCAGATATAGAAAATTTGCGTGGGGTTTAAGCCCCAGTGTGCATAGGAGGAGTCCCGAAAGAGTCATCGGGAAATCTGAGTCATCAGGGTTTTGTTAAGTCTGAGAATTGAGACCTTGTGGTTCTCGAAATTCCGAGAATGGATCCTAGTCATTGATCTTGGCAGGACATGTGTCAGCATTTTGGGAGGCGTCGAGATTTTACCATCGGAGATTTTAGGGGTGTAGAACCGTTGCATAATGAAATCACGATACGCGATTTCCCAATCGGATATGGACCATCCATTGTGCGTGACGCATGTCAGGAGATCCCGAAGAGTCAGGGATCGGGAAATCGGGGTTTTCAAAGGAAAAGAAACCTTGTCGCTGGGAATCATGATCCGCGATATCCTGATAGTGACGTAAGCGTGCGGGGACCACCAGATTCAGAGTAGAGGACAGGTGTCCATCATCTGGGAAGAGTCGGGAACTCTGTGAGCAAGAGGTCGAGAAATCCGTAGAGGAAATCCCGATACAATCAGAGCCATCCATCTGTGGGACAGGTGGCAACCGTCGAGAACCATCGGCGTTTGGCCCCATCGGGAAATTGGAGTTCTCGAGGTCATGAGAACCGGGACCTTGAAAGTCCCGAAATCCCGAGGACCAATCTGAGTCATCCGTCTGAGGAAGGACACGTGTCGCATGACCACCAGATCGGAGTTTTGGTCATCGGGGTACAGGTAAGTGAAGCTTCCTAACCTTGAAAAGTAGCGAACCTCAAGAGTTGATCTGAACCATCCATCATTTGGGGATGCGTGTCAGAACCCTGGAGAGAGTCGCGAATTGGGATTTTCGAGCACACAAAGATCTTGTCACACGGAATCGCGATCCTTGATTTCCCGATGGGAGTTTTGGACCATCCGTTGGGAGAGGACACATGGCGGCGATCAGCGCCATCGGCATTTGATGCATCGGGAAATCAGTGTTCCCATGGACAAAAGATCAGGAAATATCGGTTGGAAACCCCAACACTGAATCTAAGCCATCCATCTGAGGGGGACAGGTGTCAAAGGATCGGGTGCCGTCGGCACTTTGTTCATTAGGAAATCGGGAATCCCGTAGACAAGTGATCTGTGCACTTTGATATCATGATCCGTGAAACCCCGATCAATGGGGGACAGCTGTCATCACAACAAAGAAGAAGGACAGCGGTGTAGTGGAGGCCAGTTGTCAGAGTAATGGAGCGTTGGGATTTGGAGATCGGGAATCCTATGGGTGTATGCATTGGGGCATCACAAACCCCATAGCCCCGATGGGTTAAGGCCACGATCGTGGAGGCATGGTCATATGCGACAGGAGTTAAGCTCAGGAGGGCCAGTGCATAAAGAAAAAGAGCTCTTCAGAAATCGAGAAATTGGAGTTTTCGAGCACACAGAGATCTTGTCACACGGAATCGTGATCCATGATTTCCCGACAAGATCTGAGCCATTCATTCCGAGGACGCATGGCAATCATCTAGTGCCATCGGTGAAAGCTCCTCAAGAGGGCTTCATCGGGTATCGGGATATCAGGAATTTTGTAAACACGGGACTCATGTAATGCGATATTGCGATATCCGAAAACCCGAAAAGGGACAGGGATGTGGCCTTGTGATACAATGGTCATATGAACCAAGAACTTAGCCCGAAGGGCTAACGCACAAGTGCCATATTGGAGAATAGGTAGTCGGGAGTCCGCGAGGACAAGAAGCTCTTGGCATCGGGCATAAGGAAACCACAAAACCCAAAATTTAAGTGGGGAGTTTTACAATTAGGAGCCAAGGGCCGTGAGCAATACAGAAGACAATGTATGTGAATCTAACTACATGCATATGCACAGACGAATAAATTTATAAATATAAATGAAATAAAATTTAAAGCTGAATACTAAAATCTATACAGGGCTGGAATTACAAGCAAATCATTTTGTTTCAAAAGAAGAAATCACCATTCATTACCACTGCGTGAGGAAGGGTCATGCAATTTATTGATACGAATAAACCCGCATTCTTCATGAAGGTACTGAAACTATGCACAACATGAAGACTGAATCGTACCTCTTACCATAGCTGAGGGCGAGCTCCGCAAAATGTACAGACAAGGGGGTTGATTCCCAATATCTCAAAGAGACTGGACTCCAAGTCCTGGATCTTGTCAGTGGCCATATCAATATGCTCTGTTTTTGCAAAACAAACTGGAGCATATATAGCAATAACCAGCGCTGGTGAAGTGTTCAGAACGACGGTGAGGATATGAGCCATGGCAAGGAAGATTCTAGAGATCTATGAGCAAAGCAGAGGCAGACCTGTGGTGGACGAAAACTGATGTGAGGAAAGTCCAAGCGGATGAGAAAGTGGGATAGAGGAAGAACGCATAGAGAAGTTGAAAGGTTGACAGGTGTAGAAATTGGGGGTTGGATACGAGGGAGCTTATGAAATCCAGAGGAGCACGTGGAACCCATGCGTGCCCAAACCCTTGGGTATACGTTCAATTATTATATATATATAGTATAGAGTGTAAAAAAAAAAAGTTAAAAAAAAAAAAAAAATTTAG
>JASDQU010374603.1:27027-39381 GCA_032191745.1 Picea mariana
GGAAAACAAGACATTGATTCAAATCATCAAGAAAACTATTGAAGCTAACCACAAAAATTGGCATAACAAATTGACAAATGCACTATGGAGAAGCTGTCTAACTCCGAGATATAGTACATAGAATTATCCCTATACTTTGGTATATGGGAGAGAAGCAAGATTACCTTTTCATGTTGAATTGAATGCTTTGACACTGATCTTAGATGGTAAGGAAAAATAAGAACAATCGCCAATATAGAGAAGATATAATGAGCTCCTGCAACTAGAAGAACAGAGGGAAAAAGCATTTCTAGAAATAAATAAAGGCAATGATTGGTCAAGAAATATTTTGATAAAAGAACAAATTCAAAGGATTTTCAAAAGGATCAATTAGTTTTGTTGTGGAACACAGAAAAACAAAAACCATCATTCCACACTAAATTTGAATCTCTTTGGATTGCTCCATATCAAATTGAAATACTAATTGGTTGTAATTCATACTTTCTCAAGGACATGAACAATACAATTCGTTCATTTTCTGTCAATGGGCATCATTTGAAGATTTTTTTCTATTGACTCCTCCTTAGTCAAAAACTTTGTACATAGTCTTTCTTGGTACCCCTTGTACATATTTTTAGTTTTGTTTCTCTTATTATCTTTAATTCCATTTTCCCTAATGGAAAATGATTATGGGTTCTTAGCGACCTATAGGGGGTCACTATCCCACATTTGGAGCCATATATTCATCCAAATTCATGATCAATTTGGTGTTTTTATCTAACCACCCATAGGATTTTCCTTATCCTTTTCTTTTGTTGATTCTCCTTTATTCTCTTTTTTTTTCTATCAAAACATTTTCCAGCACTTAGCCATTTTTTCAAACAATATTGATTAGGGTATAAAACTTCTTAATTCCACATGGCCATAGGTATGCATAGATGCATTCTACTTTTTTCACCTTTTACTCCCACGTCCTTCACAATGCACTTTTTCCTTTTTATACTTAGTCATTTTCTCGAAAATGCAGATATGAACATACATATCATCCTTGAAATTTCTTGAGTCTATATGTTCACAGATCTACAACTCCGCATTCACCAAAATGAACTTCTCACTTATCATTCCCAAAATTGTACCTTTTTCATTTTTTACTTAGAAAATTTTCACAAAAATAGATGCAAAGCTATGTACCTCCCATTAATTTTTTTCTTGATTCTATAGGTCTGCAAGTCCACAAGTCCACATTCTCCAAAATTCAGTTTTTGATCCACAAAATGAACTTTTTGAACACTTAACGATATTTTCAATCTCGATGTGGACCTCTTCACCCTTCCTCATGTTCAAATATACAAGTCTACAAGTCCACATTTCCCTATTATACATTTTGCATCTCTCTCATTCCTCATTTTGCACTCTCATACTTAACATTTTTCATCCTCCATGACATCATATCACCACTTCCCATCATATTTATTGTCCCCACCACATCATATGCCACTAATGTAAGCATAATACCATCATTAAATTCATGACACATTCATTAAAGATTTCAATAAAACCAAATATCAAGTAAGCCGACAATATTAAAAGATGTAACATCCCGCTCTTGTGTGCTCTGAGTGAACTTATTCTTTGAGGACACTTTCTTGCAAGTGATCTAGATTATTATACTATTGGGCATGTGATTATGATTATGAGGCGTTATGAATTGATCACATGTTATTTTTTTGTATTGACATAGACAAGTGCTATTGACTCAGTTTTTCAAAGTGTGCAGGATTTTGGACCTCGAGGATGCAAAGGCATTGATGAAACCCCTTGGACTCTGGATCGAGTCGGGGAGTGGACTATTGGGGTTTGATTTTTGTATATATAACATTTGTGCATCTAATTAGATGATATGATTATGGGTATTATATCTGACATGATTCATTGATGATGAAGGCTGACGATAGTTTGTCGACCAGACTCACATGTGGAGTAGTGGGGTCACGCATGACTACCAGAGATTTTGAGGAAGAGGTGTGGAAATAAACCCTGCCACAACCTACTAGCACTCTCGTCGTGGCTTGAACTATAGGTTATTGAGGGTCGACTATGACAGTCGCTCACAATGATTCTAAGGGACGCGCAATAAGGCATGGGACTTATTCCTTAGAGGCCCTTAGTCTCCCAGAAGATGACCTAGCGGAGTATTGACTCCAGGGGTTTTTGATGTCTACCAAGTTAGTCAAGAGGTGAGTGGCACATTTGGAGCACATAGTGAATCCTGAAGGGCACGTCGTGCAAGAAAAAAGGATAGAGGCGAGTGGCACCCTTGGAGCACGTAGTGCGTTCTGAAGGGCACATCACGCAAGGGAAACAGGTTGAGGCGAGTGGCACCCTTGGAGCACCTAGTGCGTCCTGAAGGGCACATCATGTTGTTAATTAATAAATGGATAAACCTAGATGGCCTTAGACGAATAATTTGATAAGAAATATTTAAAACATTTCCCCTAATAAAATGTCGCCCAACCTAGGAAAATAAAGTCTAGGTCTAAGTGATACTTGTGATCATTTTTCTTTATCTATTTATATAAAAATAAACATGAAAATAAATAAATAATAATGATAATCATTATTAATCATGTGACAAGAAGTGGGTAAGTAATTCATTTAATTTATAAAAACCTTTTGGGGGATAAAATTTAAAAACGGGAAAAAAGGGGAAATAATTGTTTTGTCACTTATGCTAATTAAAATTTGTTAACTAAAAAGAAAAAGGGGGAAAAGTTAATTTTCTACCCCTGCCAATTTGAGTTTTAAATAAAAAGGGAAAGAGGGAAATCTAAAATAATTAGGAAACTAGGAAAAAGATGAAAACATAAAAAGAAAGGGGAAACACAAGGAAAAAGCAGAAAGTCTAACTTAGTAAGGTATCTAACATTTAAGAACTCTCTAAATTAAACTCAACTAGTAAATTAGTAAGGGGGAAAGTCATTAAAACTTGTAAGGGAATATGGGGACACCTAGGAGCGATTCTAGGAGTGCCTTTAGGTGAGTGAGGGAAATAGGAGTAATTAATTAATTAATGAAATTAATTTATGGTGCAATGAAGGGGATGGGTGACACATGTACGGGGAGGATTTTATGAATTAAATTGTTGAAAAATAAATTAAATGAGAATTTGGGAAAGTAAAGGACTTCGAAACTCTATATAATGGAGGGAGGAGAAGGATGATGTATCTCTTCTAGGATGTGTAATGTTACACTACAGAATTTCAGACTTGACTGACTTAGCTTGTGGGAGTTGGGATACCCAGCTCGGTGAGGAGTGGTAGCTCAGCCTTGCGAGGCAAGCTGGGAGCTAGTTGTTCTTTGGTTCAGTGTGTGTGGCCCCTTTGCAGATCGGGGGGCTAAGGGGAAATAAAAGTACCCCTAGCATTGGCTGGGAGGTACCAGTTTATGTCTCATCGGTCGGCAAGCGGGAGCTACACGGAGTGCATGGCATAATGAATCAGAGCGGACGACTTGGGCTATGGTACGCTTACTTGATTACACATGGTAGATTCTTATTATACCTTACGCTTTCAATTCTGTATTTTAATTTGGTAAATAAATGTGTGACTTAGCATTTTAATTGATAAATTAATTTCCCCATAGCCTTAAGCTCGTTGTTGATTGATTCCCTTGGCTTTCGATCCCTACATGTTGTCATTGTCCTTTGGTTTTATTGATTTTGTGATGATTTTGCACTTCATATTTCGCCCTCGTCCATAGCTCATCAATCCTCTCCTAAGAAGTCAGCTAGGAGCTAGATCGATGGTCGTCACTTCGATGTTATAAGACCTATAAATCTTAACGCCCTACTTTTCTGTGTGTGGATGATGAGCGAAGGATGCTTCTGCCCATCCATCTGCCCCTGTTGATTGTTCTTGGATGATTGATGGTCTTTGTGCCTTCATGTGATTGATTACTTCTATGCATTGTTTATCCTTTCTCCCTGCAAGCATTCAACCTAGAATTTCCTCTACAATTCATTACATTGATGGCAAATTTCACGCTGTGATTTTTATTGTTCCATTGACTGCGAATTTACATTATTTTACTTGGCCTTGGGTGCAATTTTCCATGAAATTTTCATATGAATTTGACTTCGAGTTACCATGTTATTGTCTGCATTTCACCCAACCCTTACCACAACCTAGAATGCATTGACTGGCACTGACTGGACTGACTGTGAAGGGACTGTGTATCCAATGTTTTTATGGTTTTTATATTTAATGGACAATGTAGTGAATGATTTATCGCCATAAATTAATAACTGTTTACACTTTTACTGTTTATGGACAACATAGTGAATGGTGGTATTGTTTATACTTTGAATTCCATCAAAATCTAATACTTATATTACAACAAATTATTACATAGATAATCTATACACAACGAACTAAGATGGCGATAACATTGTGGTTGTCAGTAAATCGGTTATGGAATACACAACATTTTTCTTCTGCTGTTCTATTTCTTGCGTAAATGATCAGTATGCAAATCGCAATTTTCTGCATTACCCTGGGCAAATTGGTGGGTACCCTCATACCTTCTGTACTGGTTGTTTTACTCCTTATTTGTTATGCACCAGTCAGTATGGAAAGCGTGGATAATTTCACCTAAGTTGTGTGATATTCCATTGGCCTTCTTTATATATTGGCCTAGAAAATAGTGTTGTTCTTTATGTACGCCGTGTATACCGTCACTTTCATAAACACCGTGTAGGCAACAAATGGAAAGATATGTTTTTTTTAATTTCTTTATTGATATTCCACTGCTAAATAATATAGACAACAATGCTATGGGAAATACGATTTTGATTTGCGATTCTAGTTTTTGTCTCAACATTGTCATGTTTTTCACTCAACCAATTCCATGGTGTAACCCAACATTTAGCTTATGTATCTCTGCGGATTCTTTTGAAGGGACAACGATTGAAATGGTTGCGTTTTGGGTATGTAATAATAGATAATGATTTGAACATGTCTACCAATTTAAATTATGACAGAAAACACCTCTGAAATGTATATCTGCTCTGCGTTTTAGATTAATACTGCATTTTTGAACACGGAGAATATATGTATCAAATTTTACCTTGGTATGACAATGAGTATTTAATGTTATTTTTCCCAGCCACCAAATCATATAGACAACAACTTTATATCTGGTGTTATATTACTCAACGCTCACATATTGTTTTACCCTTTGTTAGACAGTGATACCCTGTGTTGAAGAGACAACGACTTCTATGCTCTAGCAAAACGTTTGACAACGATTTGAAGGATCTGAACCCATAACCTACACTATCTTTTTTGGGACAGTGTGAAGGTGTGCGACAACTTATTGATGGGTATGTTTTCTTGTGATTATGGGTTTACCGATTTCGATTTGTGGGACCATGTTTTTTTTTAAATCAACAGAAATTATATTCTATGTCCAGTAGCCTTGCCAGCGTTGATATTTATCCTACAGTAATTACTGGGTAGCATTTCACGCCTTCATTAACACCTATTTACTAGGTTGACAGCGAAATTCACCTAGCCAATTTATGATAGCGATTTTTTAATTTGGAACAACATATTACCTGGCATTTCCTTAGAAAATACAACATTTAGTCAACCGACAAAGAATTGATACAATAATTTTCCTGTATGGGATTTAAAGTTAAACTATTTGCCTTTTTTTTCGTTTTTTTGTGTTAACCTTGACAAATAGACAGCTCTGCAGTGATTGGTTTAATGGACATATTGTTCATGCAGAATGATTTTATTAATAGTTAATGCACCATTTATTTATTTTAGTAGCGTTGATGGAATTCATGTTTTTAGTGGAGGTGATGGATTTTTATTTAAACTCAAGAGTATAGTAGACCATTGCAATGAAAATCTTAATAGAGGTTATGAAGGGTTATTTTAAATTAAGAATTGAAGTCTTCTAATTAACTCATCTAGTCTTGTTCTTAATGAAGGATAATTTGGATAGACGAGCCCTTCTTGTTTGGTACCTGGCTTAAATTGTTTTGGAAAATTTAAGTACTTAATTAAGTTAAGGGATTTTAAAAACTTTAAGGGAAGATATGGGATACCGGAAGCTGTTATAGGTTTTTATTATGGTTAGAGATTGGTTACTATGAGATGGTTCACTCCTTAATGATAAATTTATTACTGACTCACTTATGGAAGTTGGGAAAATTGAACGTATCATGTAGTCACCCAATGTATTATGCTTCCCATATTTTAGAGCACCTTCATCTAACGACATCTTATAATGTTTGAGTGTGCAAGTTGGATTTCAGGCTAGTGGGATTTTGTTGGATGGAAGGTTTAGACTGGTTGGGTTTTCACTCCAAAGAGGTATCTAGTTATTGGTCATTGAGGTCATCGTGTCGGGGTTGTGGATGTTGTCCCTTATCTTGTTGGCATTGCCGTGGTTGTGCCGAGTGGGTAGTCATTGCTATATTTTCATCTATGCCTGTTTTTCCCTGCTGCTCATTATGCTAGTGATTTGAGTCTTTTTTGTCTGTTGCCCGATCTGTTTGATTTGTGTCATCACCATGTTTCACTGTTAATTGTTGTTCATTTTTGCGTTCCTATCCTGCTTAAAACAAAAACAAAAAATCCTCTTGTGTGTGTCGCGTGTAGTTGTAATGATAGGGTTGTTATATATGGTATCAAAGCAAGTTCAACCCTATGACTATGGACCACCAGGACTTCCACTGCAGTAAACCCGTGGTTTTTAACCCTTACGTTAACTAAAAACCTTAACTTGTCTAGGTGGTGATCGCATTTAGAGGACACCTCAGAGGTTCACAACGTGGTACCATGGAAGGAGGTGCGACGCCTCCACATGTTCCCGCACCCTCGGAGTCAAACCTCCAAGGGGAAGAAAAAGTCCATGGGATGGATTCACTTATTTTAAGGGATGAGGATGGTCTGACAAGGCCCTTTTAGGTAATGTCAGGGGCCTTGATTCACCATCGGTACTCAGATGAGGCTAGGGCACCCATACCCCTGAGGGTCCATAGCACGCCCTAGCAAGTACCATTAGCATCCACCGAGAACTTGAGAGTGTTACGAATGGATGTGCCTTCAAAGCACAGTTATAGAGGAGGGGTTTGTCCTTCACACTTAGCGATTACGACCTCCAGCATGAAGTTCTACATGGTGGTCTTTAAACTGAAGGGGAGTGCTCTTCTATGGCGGAAGACACTCCTACCACTTTTGAACATGGCCATCAATGACGTGTCGTGGGAACTGTTCGAGGAACGGTTCTAGGAGAGGAATATTTCAAAGGAATTCATTGAGCTTCATCTCAACGAGTTCGATGCCTTGCGACAAGGAAGATGCACGGTGCCCAAGTACGAGGCCCGTTTTAGAGCTTCTTTGGTATGATCTGCACCAAATTAGCCAAAAACTTAAGGTCAAGAAGTTTGAGTTGAGTCTTATTGTTAGAATTCATCTTCTACTTCGAGTACCAAGATTACTGGACTGAAGTAAGTGTGTTGGAGTGTGGGAGCCACATGACCATCATTACTTCCTAGAGGAAAGGGTCGGAGCTTCTGGATCAGCCAGACCCACTACCATGGAAGTTTTGGGAAAGGCCCATCAAATTCATGCAGTGGTGAATAACTGCCAGGCAGAGCACCAGTCTACTTTGCTCGAGGCATTAGGTACCATCACTGACCAAACCCTTAGTATTTGATAGATCCCGGTGCTACCAAGAGTTTCATCTCTGGTCCAGCACTAAAAGGGATTAAGGTAAAGGAAATCGAATAGGATGAGTTTAGCTTTATAGAGATGGATTCGGGAGCCAAACAAAAGGTTGGAGGAAGGATTACGAGTTGTACCCTTAACCTGGGAGAGTTTGTCACCAGGTCCAACCTGTATGTCACGATCTTAGGATCTTATGATGTCGTGATCATTATGGATTGGTTGGAATCGCATGAGGCGATACTCAACTGTAAGAAAAAACGGTTAAGCTTGGTCAATGATGAGGGACACAGACACGTGATTTTAGGATGGAACTAGGGAGTTTCCCTGAGGTTCATCTCTTCCTTGTAGCTATGGAAGATCATGTGCAAGGGATGTAAGCTTTATTCGATCCTTGCATTAAATGAAAAGGGAGTAGCGGAAGGTGTAGAACACCTTTTGGTGGTGAGAGAGTTTGCAGACGTCTTTCCAGAGGAGTTACCTAGAATTTCACCATAGAGGGAATTGGAGTTTGCCATTGACCTGAAACCATGGACTAAACCAATAGCAAGAACACCTTATATGATGTCGACCCCGGAATTACAAGAGTTGAGAATGCAACTGAAGGAGTTGTTGGACCTAGGACTTATACATCCAAGTGTGTCACTGTGGGGTGCACCTATTATATTCATATGAAAAAAGGATGGGTCGTGGAGGCTCTGCATTGACTACCGTCAATTGAACAAGGCAACGATCAAGAATTAGTATCCATTGCCAAGGATTGATGATCTGTTCGATCGGATGAGGGGTGTGATGGTGTTCTCAAAGATCGATTTTCGATCAGGATATCACCAGTTACGGATTAAGGAGGATGACACCCCTAACACGACCTTTAAGATGAGGTTTGGGCATTATGAGTTTATTGTTTTACCATTTGGACTGACAAATGCCCTAGGGGTATTTATGAGTTTGATGAATGGGGTGTTCTGCAAGTACTTGGACAAGTTCATCCAAGTATTCATTGACGACATTTTGATTTACTACTAGACAACGGAGGAGTATGATGAACACCTGTGCTTGGTACTGCAGTGTCTGCGAGAGAACAAATTGTATGGGAAGTTGTCCAAATGCTCATTTTATCAATCGAAGATTCACTACTTAGGGCATGTCATCTTCGGTGAAGGCATCATCATGGATCCAGCAAAGATCGAGGCTATTATGGAATGGCCTACGTTGATGAATGTCTCGAAAGTGCATAGCGTCATGGGTTTATATGGATACTATCGATGGTTAGTCAAGGTATTTTCGAAGATAGCAAATCTGATCACAGAATTGCAGAAGAACAACAAAAAGTTTGTTTGGACCGAAAAATGCGTGGAAGCATTTGGGAGGCTCAAAGAGATGTTGAAAACAACATCGATACTAAAGGTCCCTGATATGGACACAGAATTCTTGGTATGCACTGATGCATCCAAGGAAGAATTAGGTAGAGTCTTGATGCAAGACGGTCAAGTGATTTCTTACATATTGAGGAAACTGAGAAGGCATGAGGAGAACTATGCGACATATGATTTGGAGTTGTTAGCCATTGTTTATACCTTGAAGGTTTGGAGACACTACCTAGTTGGACAAAAATTTGAACTAAATATGGACCACTGTGGACTACAACACATCTTTATGCAAAGTGATCTGAACATGCAACAACGACATTGGTCGGAACTTCTTAGCGAGTATGATTTTTAGATTTCTTACATAAAAGGAACTGTGAACTGAGTGGCAGATGCATTGAGTCGGAGAACATGCACCTTTTCAGTGTTGCCTCTTCAAACAAACCTACGTGAAAAGATTCTAAATTTATAGTGTGACAATGATTGGTACAATGAGGTCGAGGATTTTGTTGGACAAAACACCATGATTGTACCAAGATTTGAAGGATTTAATTTTGATGACGATGGATTCTTGCGGTTTAAAAATTGGATTTACGTACCACCGAACAACGAGTTGAGGAGCTTGATCTTAAACAAGGCTCATAGAGCAGTATACATGGATCACCCGTGTTGGCGATGAAATTCACTCCTGGATTGCTATCAGGAGAAGAGCCCGACGCCCATCAGTTTTGTGTCATGATTGTTCATAGATGGGTGATCAAATGGAAGGAAACTCTAAACAGTAGTGTCCAACTCTGAAAACAGGCCAGGCATGCATGAGCAAGTGAGGTCTTGTGTAAACTTCAGACAGTGAGCTATAGTAAAGGGTGAACAAGCAGAAGACTTATGGAGAAGAGTGCGAAGGTCTGTTATAAATAGAAAGTTCCTAACAGACTGTAGAAGAAAGCATCCCAACACAAGGTCTTCTTGCATTTGAATACAGAGAACCAGAGAATACAATAATGCCATGATAAATCATTTATCATAACAGAAATGCAACAATTCGCATGACTCAGTCAATCATGAACTTCCTCGCATAAGATGAAAAACTTAGACGGGTAAAGAAGAACTGTCTGTCATAAAACAAGAAATCTCATATACAGATACATAAGATGGTAACTGAAATAGCTGCTAAACATTACAATAGGGAGCTCTGCTTAACCATCGATGCTTACAAAAGTCGCCAAAATGCCCACATATACTTCAAATAAAAGCACTGGAAGCTAAATCGAGGCATTTTATTGAAGACATTACGAATTCACATTTACTGCGCCTGCAATCTCTGGATGTTCGTGAGCTTCATTCAGACGCAATCTTGTTCTAGAGGCCCTGTGACTGAATTGACAAGCTTGCATTCATTCCTTGGTTTTCCATTTATGGTGGAAACGATGTCCAGCCACCATCAACTACTATAATAACTGCTTCATTGGGATCGGGAAAAACCCAGGTGGATTCTACTCCTTTAGGACATGGAGTCTCTCGGGATGACAGGAGGTCTTGATTAAGAGGAGGTGAACAGACGGTGACCGGGCGGGGAAAGCTAGACACGCTGGATGCAGATACGGGGTGAGGAGAGGCCACGTGAAAGGATAATAGAAGGAAGGCGATAGGGAAAACACATGTGGCAGAATTCATGAATTTTGGGGTGTAAGAGCAGGGTGTAAGAGACACATGGACCGGGAAGAAATCATGAGTTGGCGTGACAAGGGAATAGGACGCGGTGGTGAGGAGGCATGTGATGAGGCTTCGGATTTTCGAGGATCAAGGTTTGCAAGTTTGGAATGCACGAATTCCTTGCCTTTGGAAACCTCGATATCCCGATATGCGATGAGCTCCTTCTCCCAGGAATTAGCCCCTACCAGCTAGTCCATATTCCATATGACATGTCCCTGTGCGACCGTGGTCCAAATTTCCATCAGGATTTCGGCGTTTTTGACGACACGATGTTTGTATCCACTACACTTGCGATTCCCCGAAACCCGATGGCTTATGGTCGTTGACTCGTTGACGGTAAGCTCCTTGGTGCATAGGCTACCACCTGTCTTCCACTATTGAAAGCTGCCCCAGATATCGAGAAATCGGGCATCGGGAAAAACCTAGGTGGATTCCTGCTGCCATGTGCTCGGGACTTTTATTTCCATGATCCTCGACTCTACAGGATCTCTCGCCACGTACCTCTGCTGACGGATGGCTCTGATTAGGTTGAGAAATTGCGTATCGTGATTCACTCATGTAAGGGTTTCTTGCCCTCGAAAACTCCGATTCTCCGATGAACTGAACCCCGACTTTCCTCCTCTGCACACTAGGGGCTAACCCCGGTGCAACTTCCCGAGATCTAACGGTTGATGAGATTTCGTCGATCTCCCCTATAATATTCTGACCATCGATTTGCTTTGAGGATGGTTCTCGACTGCTGAAGACGAAACTTTGCCTGCTTGCTTGCTTGACTTGCTGCTACAAAAATGGGATTACCTCGCGATATGCTTAGGTACTTCCCGCGCCAACTGCAGACATGGGTACGCCTAATCCCGAGACAATAAATATCGCTAACATTAGGCTCCATGGGGGATAGAGTCATCCCTGCGATGCTCTAAGGACTCATTCTGCAGCTTCAGTGCCTTGCTGTTGGGTTATGGAGTCATTTATTAAGCCGAAACATAACAGAAAATAAACACAAAAGTAAAAGACAATATTTACAAACAGAGGAGCCGTCTAAGGCTCAATTAAAACATTTTTTTAGAAAATGCTCATTCACTGGGCTATTGAAAACCCCTTCACCCTCCAGATTATGCAACCCATAGGTGTTGTTGGAGAAAATCTCAGTGATTTTAAAGGGGCCGACCCAGAGGGCATCGAACTTGCTGTGCTTTCCTTTATCTTGTCTGGGTGCGTCCCACTTGAAGACCAAGTCCCCGATTTCGAACTCCTTTTTCTTGACCTTTATGTCAAAATCCTGCTTGATCTTCTGTTGATGAGTATAAGCTGCGTCCCTCACTTGTTCTCTGATCTTCTGCACTTCCACTATCTGATCAATTCTTCTGATCATATGATCTGGTTCTCCCTCGTAGTCTTGAAAGAATTTCTCCACAGGTAAGGCAAGCTGAGTAGGGAAAACTGCCTCCACTCCGTAGACTAGTTGAAATGGCGAAGTTCCCAGAGACTTCTTCATTGTGACACGATCGGCCAACAGAGCGAACTTCAACTTTGAATCCCAGGCTCTCTTGTTACCC
>JASDQU010374603.1:60519-73131 GCA_032191745.1 Picea mariana
GAGACACATGGACCGGGAAGAAATCATGAATTGGCGTGATGAGGGAATAGGACGCGGCGGTGAGGAGGCATGTGATGAGGCTTCGGATTTTTGAGGATCAGGGTTCGCAAGTTTGGAATTCATGAATTCCTTGTCTTTGGAAACCCCGATATCCCGATATGCGATGAGCTCCTTCTCCCAGGAATTATCCCCTACCGGCTAGTCCATAGTCCATATGACCTGTCCCTGTGCGACTGTGGTCCAAATTTCCATCGGGATTTCAGTGTTTTTGACGACACGATGTTTGTATCCACTACACTTGCGATTCCTTGAAACCTGATGGCTTATGGCCATTGACTCGTTGACGGCCAGCTCCTTGGTGCATAGCATGCCACCTGTCTTCCACTATTGAAAGCTACCCATGATATCGGGAAATCAGGCATTGGGAAAAACCCAGGTGGATTCCTGCTGCCATGTGCTCGGGACTTTTATTTCCGTGATCCCCGACTCTGCAGGATCTCTTGTCACGTACCTCTACTGACGGACGGCTATGATTAGGTCGGGAAATCATGTATCGCGATTCACTCATGTAAGGGTTTCTTGCCCTCAAAAACTTTGATTCTCCAATGAACTGAACCCCAACTTTCCTCCTCTTCACACTAGGGGCTAACCCCAACGCAACTTCGCGAGATCTAACGGTTGACGAGATTTCTCCGATCTCCCCTGTAAGATTCTGACTGTCGATTTTCTTTGAGGATGGTTCTCGACTGCTGAAGACGAAAATTTTCCCGCTCGCTTGCTTGACTTGCTTCTACAAAAATGGGATTACCTCGCGATATGCTCAGGTACTTCCTGCGCCAACTACAGACATGGGTACGCCTGATCCCGAGACAATAAATATCGCTAACAACTCGGGAGTCACAAATATGAGGGTGGACCTTAAACACTTATTCTTCTAGAAAGGAATGAAGGTAGACATAGTCAACTATGTGGCCTGATGTCTAGAATGTCAACAAGTTAAGGCTAAACATAGATATCCAGCAGGATTACTGCAGCCACATGCTATTGCAAAATCAAAATGGGAGGTTATTTTGATGGATTTTATTGTTGTATTGCCACTGATGGAAAGGAGACACAATTCGATTTTCGTAGTAGTTGACACTCTGAGGAAGAGTGCTCATTTTATTCCTGTGCATACGATGTATCAAGCACCAGACATATCTAAAGTTTTCATCAGTGAGATTGTGAGGTTGCATGGTGTGCCTAAGAGGATTATATCTGATCGAGGATCAGTGTTTACTGGATGATTTTGGACTAGTTTCCAAGAGGCCTTGGGAAGGCAACTTAACTTTAGTACAACGTATCACCCAGAGACTCATGGGTAGACCAAATGAACAAACCAGACCTTGGAAGACATGTTGCACATGTACGTGATGGACCAACAAAAGCATTGGGAAGAATTCTTGCCACTGGTAGAATTCTCTTATAACAATAGTCACCAAGGCACCATTAAGATGGCGCCATTTTAGTTTCTTTATGGGCAACCATGTCGGACTCCTTTGAGTTGGGATCGGCTTGAGGATAGGGTCTTGGTGGGACTGGAAGCGATCTAGGAATTGGAAGATTAAATGAAAACTATAAGACAAAGGATAAAGGAAGCGTCGGATCGAAAAAAAAAGTTATGTTGATGCGCATCATGTCGACCGTAGTTACGATGTGGCGATCAAGTATTTTTGCGGCGAACACCGCATAGGAATTCGATCAAGTTTAGAACAGGGGCCAAACTATATCCTAGGTTCATGGGATCCTATGATATTGTGGAAATGAGAGGCCTCTGGCCTAATCTCTAGCCTTTCTTGATTCTTTGAGGTGTATTCATGATGTCTTTCACATCTCTATATGAGACTTTATGATTAGTGATCCTACACATGTTTTGACTTGAGCACCTTCCAGGTGTTGGATGAGGGTGTGCTCATGACTGAGCCGATCCATGTCCTGGATCATCGAATTTGACAGATACGATGTTGAACAGTAGATGAGGTCAAGGTCCAGTGGGACAACTATAGTCCTTACCCGGTGACCTCGGAGGATGCATATGATATGCGCCAAAAATTCCCATTTTTGTTGGATAGATAGACTTATGATACTATGATACACATTATTTTGGCACTTTTATACTGTGAAACTTTGGGACAAAGTTTAGACCAAGAGGGGGTGTATGTAACATTCCACTCTTGTGCGCTCTGAGCGAACTTATTCTTTGAGGACACTTTCTCGCAACTGATCCAAATTATTATACTATTGGGCATGTGATTATGATTATGAGGCACTATGAATTGATGACATTTTATTTTGTTATATTGATGTAGACAGGTGCTATTGACTCGGTTTTCCTGAGTGTGTAGGATTTTGTACCTTGAGGATGCAGAGGCATCGATGAAACCCTTTGGACACGGGATCGATTCGGGGAGTGGACTATTGGGGTTTTATTGTTGTATATATGACATTTGTGCATCTGATTAGATGATATGATTATGGGTATTATATCTAACATGATTCATTGATGATGCAGGCTGACGATAGCTTTCCAACCAGACTCACATGTGGAGTAGAGGGGTCACGTAGGACTACCAGAGATGTTGAGGGAGAGGTGTGGACAACAACCCTACCACAACCTACTAGCACTCCTTCTGTGGCTCAAACTCTAGGTTAACGATTACCTAGTTCGAGAAGACCCACGATGCCATGAGGGCCAACTGCGACAGTTTCACACGATGATTCTAAGGGGTGTGCAATAAGGAAGGGGCCTTATTTCTTAGAGGCCCTTAATCTTCCACAAGATCACCTAGCGGAGTATTAACTCCAGGGGTATTTGATTTCTACCAAGTCAGTCAAGATGCGAGTGGCACCCTTGGAGCACGTACTATGTCTTGAAGGGCACGTCATGCAAGAAAAATGGAAAGAGGTGAGTGCCACCCTTGGAGTACATAGTGCGTCCTGAAGGGCACGTCATGCAAGGGAAACGGGTTGAGGCGAGTGGCACCCTTGGAGCACCTAGTGCGTCCTGAAGGGTACATCGCGTTGTTAATTAATAAATGGATAAACCTAGATGGCCTTAGGATGAATATCATGATAATAAATATTTAAAACATTTCCCCTAATAAAATGTTTCCTAGACTAGGAAAATAAATTCTAGGTCTAAGTGATACTTGTGATAAAAAAAATTATTTATTTATATAAAAATAAAAAAGAAAATAAATAAATAATAATGATAATCATCATTAATAATGTGACGATAAGGGGATAAGTAATTCATTGAATTTATAAAAATCTTTTGGGGGATAAAATTTAAAAAGGGGAACAAGGGGAAATAATTGTTTTGTCAATCATGCTAATTAAAATTTATTAATTAAAAAGGAAAAGAGGAAAAAGTTAATTTTCTACACCTGCCAATTTGAGTTTTAAATAAAAATGGAAAGAGGAAAATCTAAAAGAATTAGGAAACTAGGAAAAAGAGGTAAACATAAGAAGAAAGGGAAAACACAAGGAAAACATAGAAAGTCTAACTTAGTAAGGTATCTAGCATTTAAGAACTTTTTAAATTAAACTCAACTAGTAAATTAGTAAGGGGGGAAGTCATTAAAACTTGTAAGGGAATATGGGGACACCTAGGAGTGATTCTAGGAGTGCCTTTAGGTGGGTGAGGGAAATAGGAGTAATTAATTAATTAATGAAATTAATTTATGGTGCAATGAAGGGGATGGGTGAGACATGTACGGGGAGGATTATATGAATTAAATTGTTGAAAAAAAAATTATATGGGAATTTGGGAAAGTAAAGGACTTCAAAACTCTGTATAATGGAGGGAGGAGAAGGATGATGGATCTCTTCTCGGATGCGTAACGTTACGCTACAGAATTTCAGAATTGACTAACTTAGCTTGTGGGAGTTGGGATACCCATCTCAGTGAGGAGTGGTAGCTCAGCCTTGCGAGGTGAGCTGGGAGCTAGTTGTTCTCTGTTACAGTGTGCATGGCCCTTTTGTAGCTCAGGGGGCTAAGGGGAAAGAATACTACCCCTAGCGTTGGCTAGGAGGTACCAGTGAATGTCTCATCGATCGACAAGCGACAGATGCATGGAGCGCGCGGGATAATGACTCAGAGAGGACGACTTGGGATATGGTACACTTTCTTGATTACACATGGTAGATTCTTATTATACCTCACACTTTCAATTCTATATTTCAATTGGGTAAAGAAATGTGTGACATATCATTTTAGTTGATAACTTAATTTCCCCATAGCCTTAAGCTCACTGTTGATTGATTCCCTTGGCTTTTGATCCTTGCATGTTGTGACTGTCCTTTGGTTTTATTGATTTTGTGATTAGTTTGTGCTTCATATTTCACCCTCGTCCCTAACTCATCAGTCCTCACTTGAGCAGTCATCCAAGAGTCGGATCGACGGTCGTCACTTCGGTGGTAATAGACCTATAGATCCTAACGCCCTGCTTTTCTGTGCATGGATGATAAGTGAAGGATTCCTCTACCCAGTCATTTGCCCCTGTTGATTGTTCTTGGATGATTGATGGTATTTTCGCCTTCATGCGATTGATTATCTCTACGTATTGCTTATCCTTTCTCCCTGAAGCATTTAACCCCAAATTTCCTCTGCAATTCATTACATTGAGGGTGAATTTCACACTGCGATTTTTACTGTTCCATTGACTGCGAAGTTACATTATTTTACTTGGCCTTGGGTGCAATTTTCTGTGAAATTTTTATATGCATTTGACTGCGAGTTACCATTTTATTGTCTGCATTTCACCCAACCCTTACCACAGCCTGGAATGCATTGATTGGCACTGACTGGACTGACTGTGAATGGACATCGTAGCCAATGTTTTAATGGTTTTTATATTTAATGGACAACGTAGTGAATGATTTATCACCATAAATTTCTAACTCTTTACACTTTTACCATTTATGGATAGCTTAGTGAATGGTTGTACTATTTATACTTTGAATTCCAGTGAAATCTAATACTTATATTACAACAAATTATTACATAGCTAATCTATACACAACAAACTAAGATGGTGATAGCATTGTGGTTGTGAGTAAATCAGTTATGGAATACACAATACTTTTCTTCTACTGTTCTATTTACTTCATAAATTCTCAGTATGTAAATTGCAAAGCTCCACATTACCCTGGCCGAATTGGTGGGTACCCTTGTACCTTCTGCATTGGTTGTTTTACTCCTTATTTATTCTTCACCAGTCAGTATGGCAAGTGTAGATAATTTCACCTAAGCTATATGATATTATGTTGGCCTTCTTTATATATTGGCCTAGAAAATAGTGTTGTTCTTCATGTACGTCATGTATACCATCCCTTCCATAAACACCGTGTAGGAAACCAATGGAAAGATCTATTTTTTTAAATTTCTTTATTGATATTCAACTGCTAAATAATATAGAGAGCAATGCTATGGGAGTTACAATTTTGATCTGCGATTCTAGTTTGTGGCTCAACTTTGTCATGTTTTTCACTCAGCCAATTCCATGGTGTAACCCAACATTTATCTTATGTAACTCTGTGGATTGTTTTAAAGGGACAACGATTAACATGGTTGTGTTTTGGGTCTATAATAATAGATAGAAATTTGAACATGTCCGAAAATTTAAATTATGACAGACAACACCTCTTAAATATATATCTACTCCGTGTTTTAGATTAATAATGCATTTTTGAGCATGAAGAATATATGTATCAAATTTTACCTTGGTATGATAGTGAGTATTTAATGCTATTTTTCCCAGCCACCAAATCATACAGACAACAACTTTATTTCTGGTGTTATATTACTTAGCGCTCACATAGCATTTTACCATTTGTTAGACAGTGATACCCTATGTGGAAGAGACAATGACTTATATGCTCTACCAAAACGTCTAACAATGATTTGAAGGCTCTGAACCCATAACCTACGCTTCCATTTTTGGGATAGTGTGGAGGTCTGCGACATCTTATTGATGGGTATGTTTGCTTGTGATTATGGGTTTACCGATTTTGATTTGTGGGACCAGGTTTTTTTTTTAAATCAATAGAAATTCTATTCTACGTCCAGTAGCCTTGATAGCGTTGATATTTATCCTACAGTAATTGCTAGCCAGCGTTTCATGCCTTCATTAACATCTATTTACTAGGTTAACAGCGGAATCCACCTAGCCAATTTATGATAGCGATTTTTTAATTTGGAACAACATATTACCTGGCATTTCCTTAGCAAATACAACATTTGGTCAACCAACAATGAATTGATACTGTAATTTTCTTGTCTGGGATTTAAAGTTAAACTCTTTTCCTTTTTTTCGTTTTTATAAGTGTTAACCTTGACAAATAGACATCTCTACAGTGATTAGTTTAATGGATATATTGTTCAAGCACAACGATTTTATTAATGGTTAATGCACCATTAATTTTTTTTAGTAGCATTGATGGAATTCATGTTTTTAGTGGAGGTGATGAATTTTTATTTCAACTCAAGAGTTTATTAGAACATTGCAATGAAAATATTAATAGAGGTTATGAAGGGTTCCTTTAAATTAAGAATTGGAGTCTTCTAATTGACTTGTCCAGTCTTGTTCTTAATGAAGGATAATTTAGATAGACGAACCCTTCTTGTTTGGTACCTGGCTTAAATTTTTTTGGAAAATTTAAGGAATTTTAAAAACTTGAATGGAAGATATGGGATACCAGAAGATGTTATAGGTTTTTATTATGGTTAGAGACTAGTTACTATGATATGGTTGAGTCCTTAACCATAAATTTATTACTGACTCACTTATGGAGGTTGCACAAATTGAAGGTATCGTGTAGTCACCCGACATATTGTGCTTCCTATATTTTAGAGCGCCTTCATCTAACGACGTCGTATAATGTTCGAGTGTGCAAGTTGGATTTCAAGCTAGTGGGATTTTTTTGGATGGAAGGTTTAGACTGGTTGGTTTTGCGTGCCAAATAGGTATCTAGTTACTGGTTGTTGAGGCCGTCGTGGTAGTTTTGTGGATGTTATCCCTTAGATTATAGGCATTGTCGTGGTTGTGTCGGGTGCGTACTCATTGATATATTTTGATCTACACCTATTTTTCCCCGCTGCTCATTGTGTTAGTGCTTTGAGTCGTTGTTTTCTTTTGCTTGATCTGTTTGAGTTGTGTCATCATCAGGTTGCACCGTTAACTATTGTTTGTTGTTGCGTTCCTATCCTGCTTAAAACAAAACAAAAAAAACACTCTTGCGTGCGTCACATGTAGTCGTAAAGAATTGGTTATTACAAAAGAAATGTTTATGATTGATTGAGTTATTAGGAAAATATTTGGTGAAATTAAATTAAATCAAATATGCCAAGCTATAAGTATCGACAATAATGCCACCTTTCATCAAAAACTAGAAAATAATGTCAGGTAAGAAAAAGGAATTGTATTGCAGAGATACACTAAACACACTTGGGTGTGAGGATCAACAATTACAGTGGTACATAACATCCAATTAATACAAGATGCTTTCTCCAACTGAGAAGAAAACAAACTTAATTTAGACCTCAGGAATATCATTAGTAGGATGTGTTTTGAAAGTGACAAATTTCAAAGACATTGTTCAATTGTGAGCAGACAACTTCATCTCTGAAAGGAGAATAATTCAATTGCAAGGACATAAATCCATCTTTCTAGCTCCTTCAACATTCACCAAAATGCTACGACTCCCTACACCTACCATGTGATTAAACAATTAAGAGGCCGACGAATTTTTGAAGTATCATAAAGGAGGAGATAGGTTTATGAGAAATTATTTGTAGGACCCAACCAATAATCCTGGTTCTTCCAGGATTGAATTTAGATGGTTATTCACATGCATTGTCAGTCTGGAATCTACTATTCTTATATAAAACAAATATTATATATTCCATGCACTATGCCTTGCATGAGAAATCCATTATTGATTGGGGTTATCTCATTTCAAATGAAATTTCTTTCCAACTAAATAAGCTAAAAAAGACTCGAAAATTTTATATGGATTCTTACCTCATTTTCACCATTGTTATTGGACAAATTAGTAAGTGTGGACACAAATAGGTCTCCCTAGTTTCATCCCAAAACTAGAACAAAACAAGACATAATATAAAACTTCCCCTAAGTTTTAATTATCAAGCATACTAACGAACAAGGATAAATCACATACCTTTTAAACGTCGTTTGTCCTCGCTAGTTTCATCCTAGCTCCATTCCAAGGCTTATGGAATGTTGAACCTATAAAAATACACAAGCCAATGAAGTGAAAGAAACAACGTATACTCAACAAAACCTTTGTATGTGATCAAGGAGTCATATAATAAAATAAGACCAATTTTATGGGAAAGAAATATATCACTCTATTAAAGAATGTGGAAGAAAGATACAACCAGATGCCTTGATGTTGTTAGGTTCCTTCCAACAGTTTATTGATTCCTACACACTTCTGCTCCACAGATTCTGAGATCAACAATCTATCTTGACAAATCAGTCCAAAAGCTACCAAGCTCCAAAAAGAACTAAATCCAAGCTACCAAGCCCAAGCTAACTTTCTCTATGAGAGATCCTCTCATTTTATAAGCTGAAGAGGATAAGGTGAGGAGGTTAGAATTATCCCACTAAATCATAAAATCGAGTAATATCCAAACCAATCAGAGGCCACCTCACCATAGAAGATTCTACTTCTAGAAGCATTGAGAAGATGATCATTTTTCCCAAGTACGAACATCATCGCACCCCTATAATTGAGAAAAGTGTGATGATGTCGCAGTCCAAGTTTAGTACAAAATGCAATGATTTGGGATCGTCGCACCCCTAGAATTGGGCAGGGTGAGACGATCCTCCTTAGTAGGGTTTTTACAAATGAAAATACGATTTCATCTTTTAGGTAAAGTTATTCTCCCTTCTTTCCTCAGGAATTCGGGCCACTGAACCCTCTGAAGACAACTGATAGGTTTACATCATTAATGGTCATAAGGGTGATGAAAATAATGTTTAACAACCATCCCTTATGATCATGTGTTTGAAGACTTTCCAAGGGAAAAACATGTTAATTTTAAGTTGGAACTAGTTTATGCATGGTATATGGTCATGTACAGACATAAATCTCAATACAATGTTTACCCAATTCATATCAACTTCATTTCAAAATTCAAAAAGTTGATATTTGGTCATAATACATTAAGACTATCCCTGGAAGTAACTACCTTTCTCTCTGGGAAAGGATCTTATCAAATGTCTCAATAGTTTATTGTTACTAGATTGTTTGGTAGTGAGAAGAAGCCTTTTCTTTTACAGTTCTATGCATTAGATAAACTCTTTGTCGACAAAATATGTAGACAATACAATACATGGGCCCATTAGTTCCATGATAAGAGGTAAAATCAATTCATACTCCTACCATAGAAAATTGGTAAATTTACTTTGAAGCATATAACCCACCTTGACGAATTGGCAGGACATCATGAACAATTGGGCTTAGATGAAGCTAAATTTGTTGAGGGTTTTGACCCAGATAAAAAATTTACTGCACATTTTGAATTGGTAGGGTACTCTTTACATTTCATCAAATTTGAATAGTTTCAAGAGGGTGGGACACATAATTTAGATCTTCATGAAATTGTGTCTTACCAAGTTTCAAATAACATAGGAGAAATAAACAACAACAATGAAGGTCACAGATATCACAGATAGCATCACAGAGAAGTGACAAATCAAAAACATAATTCAACAACAAAACCCCAAACAAGTAATCCATGGAGAACAAATAATAAAACCAGTGGAATGGAGATCATAAAAGCATCACTTGGAGGGTTAGACAATGGTGGATATAAAGAGCCACCTAGAAAAAATCTCAAAAAATCACATATTTCATATACTTCTCTGAAAATAAAAAGGAATACATTAGTAGAAAGTTTAAGGATACCTGAAGTCTATAGATCCCATGAGAAATGGACACAAGAGATCTCATTGAGGAACCTAGTTGACCTGCATAAAAATTGTTAGAAACTAGGGAATTTGTTGATGTTATAATCACCCAGGATCCTAAAATGTTTGAGGAAAATTCTGTTACTTTACACCGCACAACCTACAATCGCGAGACTAAGAAATTTTTATTGGAAAATTTCACTACTAAAACTAAAAGGTCATCAAAAAAATGGACATATTCAATTGACCTTAATGGAGTTGCACCATAAAAAATTGCAGAATTCCATGGAGAAACTAGAGAATCTTTGAAGAAATCTATTGATAATATTGAAAAAGAAAATTCATAGTTGAAAAGGAGGATAAAAGAGTTGGAAGTTGTATTGGTACTAGGACCATTGTTTCCTGAACCTTTCAATTCAATCCAACCTGCACTTGTGTTAGAAAATGCCCTAGAAAGCAACACAAAATATAAATGCCCATCAAGCTTATTACAAGCATAAGAAAATATGTTGGTGATGCCACATAGAAAATAATTGATATAATCCAATAAATTTGGGAGCTTTCCCAAAGTATTGTTAGATATTTTTCTAGAATACATAATTTCAAGAAAGACCTGCAAAAGTACTTAGAAAATGATGAAGTATTTTTTAAGGAAGCTCTAAATAAATGTTCAACTAAAGTTTCAAGATTAAGTGAAGCTCATAGGAAATAACAAAAAAATCCTTCACCTTACTGGATGAAGGAGGTCAATGCATGTTGGCTAAGAACAATTAAATAATTAGAGGAAATCATAAGTGAAACTCATGTCTTGAGAAATAAAAGAGTGATTTATTTTTTAAACTTGTCTATCTTAAAAATGAATTAAATGGCACCAATTTATTAATGGACACTATGATTTTATCAAAATAATGTTTAATGAGACAACTTAATGCACTTAAAGTTTCCTTAAATGAATTTACCAAAAATATAGACTTTGTTGATACTGAGAGGAGGGTGAATCAGTATCAAGTACAATTTAAAAACTTTTTCAACTTATACTTAAACCATTCAACTATATCCAATGAGAAATGAACAATAGTATAAGAGTTACACCAATACACCACAATACACCATGCACAATATATGAGAAATAATAAATAGTTATTGTTCAAGGGAAGTAATGACTTCCAAAGGTATCTACAGCTTCCAAATGTAAAGGGAGGGATAAACCTCAAAGAGGAAGATACAATCCTCCAATATCAAGAGAAATTTGAATTCTCCATCCTTGTCCCTTCCTTCCACCCAAGAATATATGAGAGATAATAAAACTTTACATTAAATCATCACCATCAACCAATCATCACATGGAACCTGATAATTCTTCCTGTGACTTTTTCAATTTATGAATTCTCCAATTCTTGGAGTACTTTGATCCTATAGATAACATTACTCAATGTATTCTCTGAAACTCCTCCAATTTTCACTCCCTGAATCCTCCCCAAAAAGAGCTTATAGAAAGAATGGTAGACTTTATTCAATTTTGGTCTGTTCAAAAGACCCAACTTGTACAGCATGCCCTGCGCTCAATATTTAACATCCGATTCTGAAAATTGCACACAGGAAATTACAGTATGTACTCTTGCCAATGGAAGTGGTCCCACTTCATTCTCATTCTGTATGAAGAAGTTATGATTGTTTTACCCGGAACACTTGTTTATTGACTAGCTTCAGGACTGGTCACAAACCCTATCTTCCACAGATTGTATCTCCATAATTATAGTGAATCAAGAGATGAAACTTTTACCAAAGGTACCTTGATATGTATTCTCAATACCATAGTGATTGCACCATATGAATCATTCTAGAAAAAATGTTATAGAAAAAATGGTAAGATGACCTAAAAATAACATACCTTAGAACACATCACCAAAAGACTTCATCGTCCCTTGAAATCTGGCCTTATTTTACTTCTTCTTCGCTCTAAAATTCAACTTGTATCAAATGAATGTATAATGATGTTTATTTATACCATTTATGTCACTTATTTTTAACATTAGGGATGAGCTGACACTTTCTTATTTTGTAATTATTTTCTGTAATTATCTTCAGGGCCTACATGTACAATTCACTTTTTCATCTTCAAAAATTCATTTCTCCTCAACCATGAGGATCCACGTGACATGCCACATACCACTGGAAATAACATGATGTATACTATCCATCCATGGGTGTTGTATCTACCTGTGCATTTTCCTTCATGGCCAAATACCTTCATCAATTTTGCAGTCCAAAAGCCATGACTAGGGTTGACATCAATGACAACAACCAATATTCCAACAATCTCCTCCTTTTTCATTGATGGAAACACTCATGCTCCCCCTATCATCATGATCCCAATTTCTCTCCCCCTTTGACATCAATGGCAAAGGTTAGGGCTGCTCCCCCTGAGTTTAATGACAAAAGGTAACATTCTTCTTTGGAGCTGCTCCCCCTGAACATGTGGCACTCAATAATACTTCATCCTTATTTTTGGTCTTTGGGACTTTTTCTTCCTTGGAATCATTTTGTGTGGCTTTTGTCTTCTCTCTCTTCTTCATTTCTAGAATGTATATGTTATTCGGTCTTCTTGTTGCAGTTGCAACCAATCTTCCCAAGT
>JASDQU010374605.1:4291-27832 GCA_032191745.1 Picea mariana
TAAAAGTATATTGTAATTTCATTGTAAATCTGGACCGTTCATTATAAGGTCGCAGATCTAATGGTAGAGATTATGTTAGGGTTTTTTTCCCTAGAAGGTAACCCTCTTTTATGAGGGAAATGTATTGCGGCTATGGATGATGGTGAATATTGTATTCTGAGAGAGGGGACTGTGAGAGAAAGAAGAGGAAGTTACATCGGGTTTTGCTGTAGGTTGTATCCCTTCATTTGATGGATAATAATAAAGGAAGGACCTGGCAATTTCTCTGGTGGATGTAGCCCACACTGGGTGAACCACGTAAATCTGTGTCTCTCTTGTATTGTGTGTCTTCTGTGTTTTGTTTTTGCATTTGTTTTATTTTATTGCTCCGTGGNGGAGACTGTGAGAGAAAGAAGAGGAAGTTACAGTGGGTTTTGCTGTAGGTTGTATCCCTTCATTTGCTGGATAATAATAAAGGAAGGACCTGGCAATTTCTCCGGTGGACGTAGCCCACACTGGGTGAATCATGTAAATCTGTGTCTCTCTTGTATTGTGTGTCTTCTGTGTTTTGTTTCTGCATCTGTTTTATTTTATTGCTCCGCGGTCCTGTTTTTCTAACATATTGTACATACTGTACATAGTTTTCCAACTGAGTGCTTATTTTTTTTCCGTTTGTTTTATAAAAAGTTATCTAGGAAACAAGAATCAGGACAGATAACGACAATTAACACCATCTTCTATTCCATACTCCCATTTTGTTTTATTACACAGACTCTTTCTTTTACATGTACATGACGATGTTGTTCTTGTCTCGCACGCCTGCTATTCCTTTTTGAATGGAACGACTATTGTTCCCTTTCTCGCGCACCTGTCATTTCTTTTTTTGAACGGAACAACTACTATTCCTTTTTCACGCAACTGTTGTTCCCTTTCTCGCGCGCCTGTCATTTCTTTTCTGAACGGAACAACTGCTGTTCCATTTCCCGCAGTTACTGTTCCTTCTTGCGCACCTGTTCTTCCCTTTTTTGAACGGAACAGTTGTCATTCCTTTTTGCGCAACTACTGTTCCTTCTTGCGCAACTGTTGTTCCTTTCTTTTTTTTGAATAGAACAACTACCGTCCCTTTTCGCGCGATTGCAGTTCCCTTCTTTACCATTCAAACGCTAGCCATTCCTCCGAAAGTGTGGCTTTCATCAATTAATTTTCACCAGCACTGTTTCTAATCGTCATTATAACGATCTATCATTATTTTGTGGATGGTCCCTCACACCTTAACAAAAAAAAAAAATCCATGGAATAATCTCTCTGAAATATCTTACACCTTGTTCATAATCAATCACCACCATAAGTTGTTTCTTTCCCTTATATATACAAATATACCTTAATGATATTTTACCTCTATATTATAAGGGGTCTTCATCACACTTTTACTTGGCATCTTTACACTTCCTTATACCATCCCTTACTCTTAAGGAGTAGATGAGCCTCCCTTACAAATAAATAAATAAATAAATAAATAAATAAATAAATAAATAAATAAATAAATAATATGATATATATATATATATATATATATATATATATATAATAACATTTTCCCATAAAGAATGGGGGGTCTCATCACGAGCCAACCTACCACGATCATAGGATACTAACCTAAGTGACATTCCCATTAAGGCCACCACACCAGGGTAATGGCCTTTGACATATTCTTTTGTCAAAGGACAAGAGGTCTCATCACGAGCTGGCTTGTTCACTTAAGTTATAATCTAGTGAGTGGCATTATCATCATCTGGCTACCAAACCAGGATAATGGTATTTTTGGGAAAAGACAATTCAAATATTAAGAGAAAATACAAATAAATAAAAATACACAACAAAAACCTTTTTCATAAAGAACGGGGGGTCTCATCACGAGCCAACCTACCACGATCATAGGATACTAACCTAAGTGATATTCCCACTATGACTACCGCACTAGGGCAATGGCCTTTGACATATTCCTTCGTCAAAGGACAAGAGGTCTCATCACGAGCTGGCTTGTTCACTTAAGTTATAATCTAGTGAGTGGCATTATCATCATCTGGCTACCAAACCAGGATAATGGTCTTTTTGAAAAAAAATAAAAATGATTCACATGTGTATTAAGGATAAAGGCTCATCTAAGGGTTAAAGGCAACCTTGCCGGCAGCAGTGGCTCTGCCTATGGTATGGAAGATTATCTCAAAATACCAAGTTTCTGTGTGTCTCTAGATCTCCTTTACTCAAAAACATGAGACTATCATATCAGTTATACTCAATCACTGGGAAAAGTAACAATATTATGTTATGTGGATTATTAAAAAAATGAACAGATTTAACTTATTTTCGATTGATTTCTCCATAAATAATTTTTTTGCACATAGGTGTAATAACTTTATAAATTCCACACATCAAATGACTATCGTTTAAATGATTTTTGGTGGCATGTGTCTTTTTGAAATTATATATGATTAGCCCTATTGACAGTGGCAATGCAATCATTACCTCTCACTCGAAATAACCACACTCATTACTTCCTCCTACACTGATGGTCGAGGACAACCTCTACATTAATGAGGGGGATGCTCGACACACTTTCTGACTAGATGTAATGATTGAAAAACCCACGTCTTTATACATTCACTGTTACTGATATTTTCCATTTCTGGCATCTGTTTCTCCACAGCTGGTCTAACCAAATTTGTAAATAGGGACGATAGTCATTTTTTCTTTCTCACAGAAATATGGGTGGTAGAAGTGTGCGTAGAGAGCTGACATTACTCTGGGTTACAGAACAGGCAAGAGAAATCCTACCCCGCATAGGGTGGACCGAATACTTCAGCCGCTTGCAAGGAGATGACACAAATGTCACACTGGAATTCTTTCAAAACTTGCAAGGAGAAATCTCCACGGTGCAGGGTATACGAATACCAGTTACCTCAGAAATCATAGTAGAGGTCACATGCCTCTCTAACACAGGTATTCAATGGATAGGGAAATACACAAAGCTGAGGGAAGTCGTGGAATCTTTCACAGAACCAAGGGAATAATTGGACAAAAAAGGCAAGGGACTTAATCCCAGTACCCTTGGTGAACCGTGGAAGGAATTGGTGGGGATAGTTCAACACTACATCACCTGCGATGGACGGTACGATGTAATTCGGCCACACCATCTTAAATTTCTGGAAACCTTGAAGCAACGGTTAGTACTTAACCTTCCTTTCTTCCTAGATACTGTATTACATGAATTCGCTTTAAGGACACAAAAGTCCAAAGATCCTATTACAGTTATTAGCCACCACAAACTAGTTAAATTGATAGTGGATAAAGCACTGAGTCAAAATCAGTTGACTTGGGAGAATTTGATTGAGGCCAATAGACCTCCACAACTGGAGCAGGCCACCACCACCCAAAGAGAAATTTCACCACCTCAAACTGAAATTGAAGCAGAACCTGTTCAACTCGAGCAGGTGACTACCACCCAAAGAGAAATTTCACCACCTCCAACCGAAATTGAAGCAGAACCTCCACAACTGGAGCAGGCGACTACCACCCAAAGAGAAACTCGATTGCCCCAAACTAAAGTTGAAGTAGACCCTGCTCAAATTACTGAGGCCCAGACCTCACAGATATAGGCAGTAACAAAAAGAAAAAAGAGAACAATGGTTTCTCTTAGATCCCCCCCATAGGACAAGGAAAATAAGCAAACAAATTCAGGAAACAACAAAAGTAGTTCAGGATGCAATAGAGCACCCTGAAGAACTTCAGAATGTCATGGAGCAGCCTTTACAGAAAAATGTTCAAGACATTGACCAAGCAGGGTAGACAACACAAAAGGATAATCAGGGAGACACCCAACTTGTAGAAAAGCACCTAACAAAACACTTTTTTAAGAGTTATGAGATAGAAATGGCTTAGGTTTTGGGGAACTTAGGAACCTCAACTGCCAAAGGTAAAAATAATCTGGAAAAATACCTAGAACCAGGCTCCTCTTCAAAACTTGTTGAAGACTTTCCTGACACTGAAATGTCCTTTCCAGATGATACAGCACATGAGGAATTTATTTTTGAAACAGGAGACCCTCTTGGACAACCAGAGCACTTGGAAGAAACAGAGGGACAACCATCTGCTGAATGAAATGAAGAAGACATCGATATTCCCCATAGACAAAAATCAACCAAAAGCCAGAAACAAATTAGGAAAATAAAGAAAGAAAACATATTGCTAAAGAAGAAGGCTAAGAGGGTTGTGATATTAAAGCAGAAGGTGGGAAAGCTCAAGGAGATTATCAAAGAATTGAGAAAACAGTTGGAACTAGCAGACAATATCCACAAGATAAAGAAAAACAAAAAGGGCAAAATGCAAGGAAGAAACCCTTTTCCTAAGAAAGCAGCTAGTACAACTTCTGTAGGAATATAGACAGATCCTGAAGAATTAATGGTAGGAGAAGCAGCAGTTTAGGATGAAGATGTAATTCTTAACGAAACACAAGAGATGGATGATACTGAGATACAGACAGACACTCTGGATTTAGAGGAAACAACTTAACTTTTTGAGCAAAATTCTACTATTAGGAGACTGGAGGAAGAACCACTGCAGTCCTAGCAAACCCTGACTCAAAACAAAGGTGAATTACTGACGATAACAGTGCAATTTCAAGAATAGAGTATTATCATGAATAGACTGGAGGCAGAGCTTGCATAGACCCAACAAGCACTAATTCGGTCCAAAGAAGAAATGAATGAACATCAAACATCCCAGTCTCGGGCACAGGGTGCCATCATTCATGAGATGAAAGAAGAATTGGGACAAGCCCGACAAGCATTGATTCAATCCAAGGAGGAGATGCGTGTTATGGAAGAACATCAAACATCTCAATCTCAGGCACATAATGTCATCATTGATGGACTAAAAGCAGAACTTACACAAGCACAACAAGCATTGGTCCAACACCAACATGAAATGGTAACTAGAACTGAATATCAAAGGGTTGTTAAAGAATTGAAGGATATGACAACAACATAGGGTGAGAATTATGTTGTGCTTACCAGAGCCCAAGAGAAGACCAAAAAGGTGCAAACCCAATTGGAAGAAGCTTTGGAGCAAATCAAACACATCTGTGATGTCTATTCTGATGCCATCAATTGCAGAGCCCCTGCCACTAATTATGTTTTATTTTTGTTGGAACGATATTTATTATTGAGTGTAAAGGCTATCAGAGCAGGTAAACCCATTTCCTTTACCACTGTTCCAGAATTTATTTCATGTTTCAGAGATCAGGAAGAGAAGGTACAATACCTTATGTGTGAATTATATTTCCATAATATCATTTTGGATGAAGTTCGAGGAGACAAACCTGGACTTTTCATAGGGGACATTCAATTTCAGGCATTCCTGTCCTTTACTAGGAACCAGGTTAGATGGGGTAAGGCTCACAAAATGTTCATGAATAGAGAAAGTGGTTTAGATATTTGGATTAGAGGAGAGCCTCCAAAATCCTTCCCAGCCATCATGCGACACAAGACCTTCATGAAAAGGGCAGGGGTTGTAGACTCTTAGTAATCAGATTTCAATTCCAGTTAGTTCTTAGAATCTTTGGTGAACGTTTGAGGAACTCGATTGTTGATAAACTCAGATTTGGTTTAGCTACATGATTTTAGGCTACCTGCATAAACTTTGTCGATATTCTTGAGATAAAAGACGAATCTCCGGGTTGATAAATTAATGTTAAACTAAGGTTGTTTTTAAGACATATTTAGGCACCAACAGTGGGACCACACAAAAGAAGGAATTATAAGTGATAGGTACCACAACGATCAAAGAGAAAAGGATAATACAATGGGATAGGTTGCAAATAAGGGCGTCGGGTCCACTGGAAAAAAAATCTTAAAAATGAAAGGTACCACTGCGATTAGGGTGAGGAGAGGAATCCAATGGGATAGGTCCCGAATAAGGGTGCCAACGAGACCACTATTTTTTTTAAGTCCTGCGGAGTTATACTCCGATCTAAATAATACTTCAGTGGTGAAATGTCCAAATTATTAAGAGGAAGAAATGTAGGAATTTTGCAACCTGAATGTAGGAGGCAAGGTTGCAGAACAATAGATCTTGTTTGTTCCTTTTCTGCTCTATTTTCATCCCAAGGCTCAGGGTGTTTAGGGTTTCTATAGACAAGGGTTTTCCCTATGCTATATCTCTCTAATATACATGCAAGATCGAACAATATTACTCAACCCAATATCTCAGGGCACCAACAAAGGAGGCTAGACCATACCCTTAGCTGTACTACCCAATTTCCTAGGTACTAGAGAGCATATTCCCGAGTGTTTTTCTCGATGGAATTATAGTAGTCAGGCGGTCGATCAGTTGATCTATGGAGGGTTCATGATACCTAGTCCATTCCATATACATGTGTTGTCTGATGCGCTAGCACTCGAAGGGGTACCAATAGGGGTTACAACAATGTGAGCTTAAGTACCTCTTGTATTTCCTACGTGTATTCTTCCCCGACCACGGATTTATGCATTGAACAATAAATCTCTGTAGTTTTAAGATGTCAGAATATGTCTCTACCCTGAAAAAATTTAACCCACAATTCCTACCAAGGAAAGTGCTCTAATACCACTTGTAAGGTACCAGATCTATTATAATAGCAGAAAACATGAATACTACAGAGAATAACAATGGAACAACATAAGATATGAAACCAGAACACCAAAATAATACCTTTGTTGATAGGAAATAATGTTCACTTGCCTCTTCGAGGGGGGAACCTCCAACAGAGCAACACTCTATTACAATAATTCTCAAGACAAAGACTTCTCATGCCTCGTACTCTTATTTATACTAATTCTATCTTCTAAAGAACCTTCTAGCAGAAGATATTTCTAGAAGCGAAAGATTATATTAGGTCTTCTTACATTGACTTGTTCTCATTTATTAAATAGGCCTTATAAACTAATTTTGGCCTTTATTACATAGAAAATACATTATTCTACCTAGGTGAGGGGTTAGGGAGGTTAGGTCCCTAACATAAGCAATAAAATATGCTAACAATATTAGAACAATTTCCAAGTTCCAAAAATATATTGTCCAAATAGTCCCAGATGATTAGTCGACTAGACAACAAAACAATAATACATCATAAGAAACCAATCTATGTCCATCGCATAAACAACCTTCGTCAAAGAAGGATCTCTGGAGATCTAGTAATCATCTATCAGTATCCTTTGTAATTAACAATCAACACTTCTATTTAACTACACTCTAGTTTGTAACAATAGGTCAACTATTCTCTGCATACCCCAACGCTCATTAGTAAAAAACTCAACCAAACATAATCTAGTCAATCTTAACAACAAATCCTAGTCTATCAAACAACTGGACATCTCAAGTTAGGTTTACTTTGTCAAAAAATCAATAGCATCCCCTCTTAAGAACAACATGATATCAATGCAATATAACAATATGTAAAGAAAACATTAAATCTTTCAAACCATAATCAACAAACTTATTGTCACAACAAACTTGAATTGGTATAAAATGAGGCCTAATGGAAGGAATGGCTAAGAGCATTGATACAATAACAATTTTATCCTCTTTCTAGAAATATCTTTGGTTGTTGTCTCCTTGTGTTTTTTTTTACTTTCAGCCCTCAAGGAGCCCCTATTCCTCAATTAGTTTCTCCCTTTCCTAATTTGAGGCCTAAGACATCCCAATTTTTCTCATTCTTGCGTGGAGAGGATTTTCAAAATCCTGAAGCGGTCTTGATTGGCCCAAGGATGGAGGAATTCATATGACAGTTGCAAAAGGTGTTGACAATGGATCAGGTATATCTTTGTGTACCACTGTTTCATTCTAATTAAAATGGAGATCTCTCTTCTTTCCCTCCCCCAAAATCCATGTTAATGTTCAATGATTGATCTCTTTCAATGTTTTATTAAGGTTCTAACTTGCTTGATAATTGGTTAAGGTAGTTATTTCATGCTTGTCTTTTGTTTCTTCTAATAAATTTGAGAAAGGTACTTGTTTCCTTGTGTGTAGGTCCAAAATCATGGATAGGAGAAAAGATAAGTGGTACAAGGTAAAATCAAAGGATTTGTCTCCAACCAAGCATCATGACCAGCTAGCTCCTTCTCATAACTAATTGGTGGTTACATTAAGTTATGGTAGAAATAGCTTAGGGATTGGATTTCATTGTTTTCTGATTCGCTAATAATAGTCCATCCTATCTATAGGATTAGTTTTATTTGCAACAACAATTGTTCAAGGGTTTGAATCTTAGTTGTGATGCTTCTAGCCTAGTAGCTACAATAAATCTTTAAATAATCGAAGTAAATAGTAAGCAAGGGAAAATATCCACCATTAGTTGATTATACCAAGTCAAGCCCTCATTGTCATGCGATGCAACCAATAGAACCATGATATACATACTTCAAACAACTTCACACACACACACACAACAACAACAACAACAACAACACCAATAACAAAAAAACTCTCCTACAAGACAACATTGTCAAGAAAATTAAAAATCAAATCAGATGTATTTGGAAGATGGACCCACCCTTGGTTGATACCACTATTGATCAATTGCATTGTTGGGCACTTGATCCAAAAAATTTAATGCATATCTCAAGCAATTGAAAAAAATAGGAATCAATGGTCCAAGTACGCCAACGAGCTACCTTATTGATCAATCAATTGTTAACATAACTTCACCAGTTAATCAACTATTGTGTAGAATTAATGCTCCATTTGATGTTCTATACTTATTTCACTCATAATTTCATCCTTCACTATTACATGATGAATGCCAACAACTATGTATTACCCACCATTCATCTTACTGTAAGATTTGAGATCATAGGTTGTTGTGAAATAGACGTTAAAAATAATAGTTGAGTTTATGAATTTGATTACAAAGAACAACACAAACTGGATTAATTGAGATCATTGGTGGTTGAACAAGCAAAAAAGGTTAGCATCACCATCAAAGAAGATAGCAGGCTGGCATCAACAACAAAGGAAATCCTACTACAATGGTTACCTTTAATCACCCAGAAGAAGATTCCCTTCTTAGAGATGCATCAGATATTCGTATGGGGAGGTCAATGACATTCCCTCTTCTTTGTGTCCAAATCTCAAGGTTTTCCCTTTCCCTCAAGACTATATTCTATTGATGACTATCACCTATAGCCATACAGGTGTAGGATTCATCAAAGGTTTTGGGAGGAACAAGGTGCTATGATTTCACACCAAGGATGCCATTCAAGTGATGTTGTTGTAGAGATAGAGTGTTGGTAAGCACATGCAAACAATAGTGATTTATTTTCATGTCAAGAAGCAATTGATCCTAGCAAAATAAGGTATACCATATTTTCTCTTGTGGATTTGATGCATGATAGCATATGCTTGCTAGGATCTCACCAAACAAGAAAATACCATTGGAGACGTGTTGCATGATGACGTATGCTTGTTGGCTAGTAGAATTGAGCTCTCCCCATTGGAGAAATGAAAGTCCATGTTGGAAACTCTCACTAATTGTTGACTCAAGAGATCTTAACATATATTGATGATGGTGACTCCATTGTCTCTAGGGAGGTTCTAGGTGTCATAGGTTGGCTTGGAGGATTTTGATGATTATGCTAGAGTTGATGATGATGCCTCACCTTCATCTTCCTTCTCATTGGATATAAACACAACTATGAGGGTATCCCATTACATATTTTTCAATTGGATGTTGAATAATTTCATAGTTGGAAGGAAGTACATAGTTCTAACCTATTTCAGTGCCATTTGTGATATAATTTTGTCTCAATGTTATTGTGTTTTATGAAAATACAGTAACTACTACATGAAAGCAACTTGCCTACCTACTACATGTACAAGATGATAAATTTCAACAACCTTACAAATACCATGACCTACTTTTTACATGTAATAATCACATGTTTATTTTGTTATGGAAAAATCTAAAAACAAAATACATGTCACTACCATTTCATTGGAAAGCATGAGAAACAAGTATTTCATGTGTAGCATGCATGGCCACTATGCAAGGTATGAAGCTTGAAATTGATCAGAAAATCCAAAACAAGACTTGAATCTTATGCAACAATGCATTGTCGGTTTCTGTCACTTCCCTACACAAGGGATTGCAATGAGACTTTGAGTATACAACTTGAAAGAACCTAGAGACTTGATTAAAGTCAAGCCAAAAGTCTCACAACCCAAAGTATCAAACCCAAAGAGAATGGAACATGTGGATTAAGATAGGTGGCCAACAATTTTCTAAAACATCTGGTAAATATTGATTAGTCTTGACAAATTATTTATCAAGTGATCCAACCCCCTTAAAAAATACCTTCTTCAAACCATTGGTAAATATCCACTAGTATTGATGAAAATTTTCTCAACCGATGCCACCCCCCCAAAAAATTGCTTCGATGTCATAATTCGGAAGTATTATTCTTTCGATGTCTATTTTTATGTGTGTACATGATTGTAAAAACCCTACCTTTTCCCTCCAAATTAGATCTAGGTTGTTCATAAAAAAAAATTGTTTTCATTGGGCCATTAATGTGCATTTTTTTGCTTCATTGGATGTGTTTCACTAGTATACATCAATATTTTTTTCTACGAACTAGGTAGAAAGTATTGTGCAAATCACTACATACAACCGCCTTTCCAAAGTTAACACAAGTATGATGATCAATTTTTTCAATGAGCTTCCTAGAGGTTAGTTTTGAAATCTGTCCAGTAACTCTTCAACCGAAAATCCTATTCACAACTTAATAATGGTACTGGATAACATCTAAAGAAGCTTCATCCCCTACAAGACTACCCACTATCATCATCAGGGGAGAAATTTTGATAGGATGGTCTGTGCAGTAGTCTACGAACTTGAACTACACATTAATATCTACCTATGCATCTATGAATCAACAATACCACTTTCCAATGCATTTCCAATGCAATTACGATAGAAATAAGTGGGCATTATGTCGACCCATCATGTCATGCTTTACAGAACTGATGGCTCCAAGAGTTCAGATATCCAACTATGTATATCTACACATACATTAACATCATTAATATATGTGTAGACGCTACATGGTGCTTACCCCTTACCATTCTAGATTATCAAGTATAATGACTTCCTAGAACAAGCCTCTTTGCAGGTTCACTATCCCTATCCATTGGAAGTTTACAAATTAATAGCGAGGTAATGATTTGCTATAAAGGGTTGTTTTGTAGCCTGGTTCTACAAAGTACTTTGTCATACCATAAATGTTAATGTCAAGTGATGAAATATGTTTTGAAAAACCTCACTCTAACCATATTGAATTTATTGTATTGGGAGGATTCTTTAGAGGCGTCTACCATAATGTGGAGTGTGGACCCTCAAAGAATCTTCAAAAATAAAGTCAATAATTTAGTAAATAAAACTTACCACATCTGCACTAGTGTTGAACATTGCAACCTTTTCGTCTTTTTTATTGCATTGTGTTGGTGGTAACTAATCCAATGGCCCCTAGTATTTATTCCAACCTTATTTACTTTAATTTAGATATTAACGTCCACTAAACATCAAATTTTTCCCATGGCATTGAAAATAATACATGTAAAGACAACAAGGGGAAGACAAAAGCACATCTCAAGAGAAAAAAAACCTAAAAGAAGGTAAAAGAAGAAAATAAATGGGAAGCACCATCACAACAAGATAGAGAACAGTTGGAAACCTAATCTGCTTAGGGTTATGGTATTAGTCACTTGCGTAGGAATGTGAAAGGTCAAGTGACAGTGTTACGGTCGTTGGGATTCCAAGAGACCCTGGAATACGAATCCAAAAGGTCAAGACAATGTATTTATACATGTATCATATTGATGAATCAAATGCACTACACACTTATTTTTAATATCACGTGTCTAACAGTGGTATTAGAACAATGAGCATTGACAATTTAGAGAGATTTCATAGGTGCAATAGATTCTCTCAGAAGAGAACGACTAGAAGACAGGAGATTGCAGAGATTGGAGAGATGTGTTACATGGAAATCAGGGTTTTGGATGAGGAAATGAAGGCATTGGAGAGTTACTCTAGATTAGCGTAGTGTTTTCATGTATTAGGGTTTATGATTTCTATGCTCTAAAAGGAATTTTTATAAGGGCAAGAATGGAACCTCCACAAAAACATCATTACAAAAATAGATGGAAATGCAGTGATAGATACCAACCAATGATAAAAGAATTTTGACCAGCGATAGAGACCAACGATGTGTAGATATAGCCAAGTATGAGAAGAGAGAGGTGTGGTGAGGAGGCATGAAATATTGAAATGTAGATTGGCAGTAGTGATGACTGTAACACGGGCTAAAGAAGATAATCGTTAAGATTGCCAGAGGTCAGATGATGTGCACCCATGAAAAATTGGCACGCAGACTGGAAGGCAGAGGTCAAATACGTTTTATGTACTTGAATCTGGAGCTATCTCATTGAGTTGTTGTTGCGTTAGTTGTTGATCTGAATCAACATCATCATCTTCTTCAAAAAAATGGTTGTTTTGAACAAGGACTAGTTCAAAATGTTGTCGAAGATTCTTTCACTCAAGTACATCGTGAATAAATCAAGTCCGAGTTTGTAGTAGTGTTGCTTTGGCTTCTGAAACTTGCAATAAAGTTACAACAGACTGTAGAGTGGTTTTGTTAATGATGAATGTATTATCCACATAAGATAGGATTAGAGTGTTTGATAACTCTAACAATTCCTCAACTCGAGCCATAGGTCAGGCCTCACAGGGTTTCTTTCAACTCCACCCAAATTTTTTGTTGGAATCTACTAGCATCAACACCATGGTGAATTGTCCAAAAAAATCATTTTTTCCACCCTCAATGGTCGTTGTCTCTGGGTCTACCTCATCAAAAATGAATAGATGACTAGAATGGACTTGAAATCCTCCTTGAAAATAAGATGAGGAAAAGGAGAAATCTGCTCTTCTAGATAAGTCTACAAAGTTCAAAAGGCTATTGAAGCTTCTCTTGAAGTAACTCATGTTTAAAGGTAGAAGATGACACTAGTTTGTCTCTAGAATCTCTATTGCATATGACTTATCGAGAACCATCACTCCAATCCATACAACCCACTTTCTAACCCTAAATCCTTCTTGGAGTACACATTGAGATTAAACTTGGAAGGATTGATTTTGTGGAAACTCTTGACACTATGAGAGTGCATTCTATGACCTCATCCTTGACTAGGAAACTCTCTCTCATTATCCATGACCAACTTCTAAAATAAAAAATTGATGGTTATTTTACAAATTAGGAAAGAAAATTATAGGGTGAAGGGGTATCAATTTGTCTACATTGAATGCCACTTCACAAGAAGAAAGCATAGGTGCGTGTGCACAAAGATTGTAACTCATTCACTTTGCACAAATCCCACAGAAAAACCACTATTTAAACATCACAAAGCATTCTGCCATTCCCCAAAAAATTGGTCAAATGGGAAAATGGAAGCGTTGATATACTCAGTAGGATGTGAAGAATGGAGGAGAGTTTAGGTGTTGATTCATATGCCAAAGTGGTTTTTCTGCAAGCTCGAACAAAGTAGAAGTCACACTAAGCTTTTGAATACATCAAATAAAGTATGGTCGCTATTTTGCATTCGGTTAAGAGATATGGTACAACATCTTGAGGTATGATGTCAAGGAGCTAAAACCTAATTGAGGGTCGGTTATCTCATTGTCTTTGTGGTCCCAGAATAATGTTGGATAAAACAACCAGTGCAATGGATTTCTTGTCAATAGCAGGGAAGTAGACAATGGCTTGAGTGGTATTCTTGTCATAGGCATTCACAATCCCAGTTGTTGTTTTAGAAGCAAGCAAATGTCCTCGTGAGATCCATTAACTGAAAAAGAGAGCCCCAACACTAGGGAATTGTAAGACATGTGAAAATCCATCTGGGATCACCTTTGGATGACACTGAATCTAAAGAACGTGCGAGAAGGGAATGAGTGGCACACTTATGTTTATCCAACAAAGTGCATTATTGCTTGAAGAAACTCTTACTAAAAAGACCAAAGAAACATAAAACAACCTCCTCTTTTTGAATGGGGACCATGAGTAGGATTGTTTTCATCCATATAGCGACAATGATGATGATGATGTCGATTCATATCAACAGCCAACACAAAAACAACTCAGTGAGGCAGCTTCATATTCAAGTACAAATGAAGATCAACTTTCTCTTTCCAAGCCAGTCATCAGACCTTGGGAACAAATCATAAATAATAAGCACAAAATCGATATCGAATATGAAAAGGATGTCACCTTTCACAATATGGATTACACCAAAATGATCCATTTTCAGAGTGTTGGATTGCTACAAGATGGTTCACATTCACCTGCTCCAGTTCAAGAGAAGATTTAGAAATGTCAACATTGTCAGCGAGTTGGCCACATGAAAGAGAAGTGCTTTGATATTCATCCTTGTAAGCATTACAAAAAGCATAATCATCATTCAAACAAATGTTTTAACAATAGGACATCTGCAAGAGTAAAGAACCACTATGGGTGGATCACTTCTTGGTGATGATCATCAATAGTCAAGAAGATATGTCATTCATACCAACGAATCCATTCTCGAGTATTGATGCATCTTGTAGTGAAAGGATTTTCATATTCTCACCTTGTCCCTGACAGGGGGGAACAACATCAACGATTGACAGTCAGGATTCAAGTTTCAAAGTCCCAACAATCGAGCAGTAACAAGGAAGCATGACAAGTGAGCATGATTGGTTTGTGGTTTTACTTAAACCACCACTTAGTAGAAGACCTTCAACTTCTACTGGACAACACTTCCACACTTCGACTCTCTTCTTGGACCCATATACACCCCTTTAGATTAAGGGGGGTGATGTTGGAAACCTAATCCGCTTAGGGTTATGGTATTAGTCACTTGTGTAGGAATATGAAAAGTCAAATGACAGTGTAACGGTTGTTGGGAGTCCAAGAGACCTTGGAATATGAATCCAAAGGTCAATACTATGTATTTATTCATGTATCATATTGATGAATAAAATGCACTACACACTTATATTTAATCTCATTTGTCCAACAAGAACAATGAAGAAAATCAAGACGAAAGAGGTTCCTTCGCCCAAACATTTTGCTCTAGAGAAGCGATTTTAACATTCATGGTTGCAAAGAAATGTGTGATGGTGTGAGACCATGGAAGTCATTAGGTCTACAATGTTTCGTAGGTTTATCATGTGAGCTTGGAATTTGGCCATGGGCCCTCTTCCTACTAGTGTTAGAGTGTTGGAAATAAGAGGTAATCAACTTGATGCATGTTAGTTGGGGGAATTGGCCTCTTGTTAGTTGTCGATGAAGGCTAAACATCTCTTGAAGGAAGAGGTCTAAGCATCTCTGGTCCTCATAAGCCACGAGTGCCTTGAGAGAACCAAGTGAATTTGTGAAAAAGAAAAATAAATATCCTTTAATTTCATAATATGGATGGCATTTGGATATAAAAACAGTCCTCAATATCAAGCTTTGAGGTGTAGATCTAGAAAATATGGTACTTTTGAGAAACATGGTGATCTATGTCAATACGATGTTGATGGGAGAAAACTCTAAATTAAACTAGAGGAACCCTTAAAGTACAAAGTATTTTTTTTCACGAGAAGGAATATTTTCCCCTGGAAATAGAAATTGCCCTGCTATTCAATTAAGAATCAAAAGAAACTTTCCAATACATATAGGATCGAAGTCATTACAACATACTCATTATGAGCTTTATTCATGTCATTATGAGAATTGACCCTGGGTGGGGAGGATAACAATCATTACTCACAACCATCCAAGCTACACTCAATTGACTTGAAGTACAAAGTAATTATGCTAATGAGATATAGAAAATTTAATTTGAATTTAGCCTTTCACTATAGTTTAAACACTTCATTTTAAAAGCATAACTATGAATTTTAATTTTTTTACATATCATATAATTAAAGGTAACTCATTCTTCTTAATGTCTCATATAACTTTCTTCTTACTGTCCCGTATAACATTCTCACTAGTGAGGTTTTGGTTATTGGGGGTCATATGGTCATCTAAAGATGTTTACCCAAATGATGTGAAAAGAGTTATTATTGAAGGAGTAATTGAAAATAATAACAATGGCATTTTGACCAATAAGGTTTTGGTTATTGAGGGCCATTTTCTCACCAAATAATATTTACCAAATGATGTGAAGATATTTACAATTTAAAAGGTAATTGAAAATAATAATGATATTGTTGAAGACAACTCATAAATTTGTTCCCAAAGTTTATAAGTTACAATAATTTCTAAAAATAAAAATTTATGGGGATATAATATTTTTAAAAATGAAATAGTTAATATTATTGATAATAGTAAATATTTTTGGTGATAAACATTATGGCCTCAAATGATGAAAATTAAGATTCATCTTCTCACAACAATATTAAAATTCCTCTTCACTCAAATTGGGTCAAGGCTAGGCTTAGCACTTCGACTCTTAGGATTCCTTTTTTTAAATAAATTTATTTTCTAGTTTCAATTCATGTAGATATTGATTCATCTATAAGGACGGATCCATCAGAATGCTCTCAGGCCTTCACCGTGTGGAACTAGAAATGTCACAGATGGGACATTCATCAAGAGAAGGGTGGAAGTGGGAACCAACCTCAAACCATCACAGTATTCATGCTCTGGCCTGAGAGCCATAGTTCATCTTCCGGATTTGTGTGCTTGTTTGAATAGGAATCTACGCAGAATAAGACATACAACCTATAGAACAGATCTTGTTTTGGTGGCCTCCTTGACCGACTCGACTCATCCTATGACAAACTCAACCCCACTAGTTCCCAGACTCTGAGCACAAAGACTTGTAACCATGACAGACTGTTTGGAGGATCCGGATAATGAACTCTGAGATATGCAACTTGGGCAGACATCTTGAAAGTCCGAGACTCTTTAGGTTTTTAGAATTCCCTCTTGAATTTCAGTGTGAGACTTCTCTCTTGCGAGTCCTCTTTGCTGGTGAGCCTAACCTTTGTGAACTTGAACCCATCACTTTTCACCTACCTACCTTGAACACATGAACTACAGACAAATCCCTTGACCTAGTTTATTTGTCTCACTACTGTTTATTCTTATTTAAAACCTTTTTTATCTCTTCTCCTTCACAAGACTCCCCCTTGATGGAGGAAGAATTAAGAGCACTAATGAGTGCTGCTGACAAGGAACTTTGGAACAATACAGACCTCTTTTCATCGGTTGATGAGCTTACCAGGTGTTCCACTATACCTCTGGCCCATTCTGCCTCCACAAATCCACCCAAGCACTTTGCTCCTTCTGACTCTCCTTCCACATCCCAAACCACTCTCCCCTTCACTACTCCATCTAATATACCTGACCACAATGCCCTGAAGCCTCCCCACTTACCTCCTTCCCCATATGCTGACTCTCCTACCTTTCCGAACTGTATACCTACAGACACAGTCCCTGCCACTAGATTCTACACATCCAACCCTGCTACTTGCCAAGAACCATTACAAAGAACTCGATGCACACAGGCTCGAAAGACTCCTCTTGGACTTGCTACTAACACATGAACTACTCAAAAGACTCACCCTCATTCTCATGGAGGCAAGACATCTTCATCTTGACCTTGGGCCTCAAAAACATATAAGAAGAAAATAATTCTTGGTACTGACATTGGATTGGCAAAGTTTGTCTCTATGGCCCTTTGTAGCCTTGTGGGCAGGATATCCTATAGACACCTCTGCCATGCGGACTTGGATGCCTGGATGTCAAAATCTTGGAGGCCCATATTGGGGTATGTCCCTTCTCTCTCACATCTGGGGAGGGGATGGCTTTACTTTCACTTTAAAAATTCTGAGGATGCCACAAACATCTTGAAACAACTTTGGATTCTGGATGACAACAACCTCATGCTAAAATGGTGGAGAGTGAGCTTTGATCCTTCTCAATATTACTTTCATCTTTGACATGTGTGGGTACTTCTCCCTAGTCTACCTCTTCATCTTTGGAATGGAAAATCTCTTATGGCTATTGGAAACTCTCTGGGCCGCTTCATTAATATTGACTCCAAGACCCTCACTAGACTAGACAAGAAACTGGCGAGGATTCTAGTCGAGCTGGATATACGTGAGGGAATTTTTGAATCTCTGGATATAGACTGGTGAGGACACATCACATGCCAGAAGCTATATTATTTTGGAATCCCTTTCAGATGCACTCTCTACAGGCAGACTAGCCACTTGAGAAATTCCTACACTGATGCACCTGAAGAAGACACATCTGAATAAACTATGCTTGATCTTGCTACAAATATGGAATCACCTCATGCACACAGTCACTTGCATCTTCCAGATTTTCCAGACGATGGCCTCACTCCTAGACTATACACCATTACTGGTAAGCTCAAATCTATATGCCCGACTCTTTTTTCCTTGCTCTCCTCCCTAGAACTAGACCTCATTGAAAACTCACCCCTTCTTAGCTGGAGTCTGGATTCCTCATCCCTAGACTGTCAAACACTCTTTCAAATTCTATACCACCTGTTGAACCCCCTCCTCTTACCAAATATGATCTCATTAGTGTGAATCTAACTAGCACTCAGCCAACATCAGTTCCTTGACATACCCTGAACACACCATACTCCTCCACGTTGACCTTCCACCCAAACTTTCCCTCTGCATTGACCTTCCACCCAACCACTCACTCCCTAATCACTCTCTCTTTTGATCCTCTAGAGGTGCATAAACACTACACAATGCCTATACATCCCACACTCTCACAAAACAACTTGCCTTCTGCTGTGTTGATCACTCTAGTGACTTTTCCTTCTCACACTCCCTCCAAAACTCACCCATTGGCCCCGCAGGATCACACCTCAGACATATCACTTAATACTTCACAGTTTCAGATGACCGATAGTTATGGTGAACAAACTATCGTGCAGGAGGAGCTCCCTCACCTTCCGGGACTGAGTGAGACTGAGATTGGAGAAAATACCCTTGGAGATGTCTTAAACTCTCTTCTTCCCTCCTACAAAGAAGTAACAACACCTACTCCATTGCCTACTTACCGAGGTTCATCTATGCATCCATCAGATGCTGGAGTTAGTCAAATATCAACTGAGACAACTTCTGATTCCCAGGGAAAGGACCACACTTGGTCTAGAGGTCATGGGTTTGAACACTCTCCGATCAAAACTCGCAGCGCCCGCTGTAGGGAGGGAATTCCACCTACTCACGCTGTGGACTATCCACACACATCTACTGATATTGGGGCACTTAGAGGCATGAAATACCTAGAAAGAGAAAATCCATGATCTTGCTCTCCTTCAACATCAGAGGGATGGGGGGCCACCTAAAATCTGCCTCTTTCAGAAGACTTCTTTCTCACATCTCTCCAAACATCATTTTTCTACAAGAAACTATGGTAGACAGTAAAAAGGCCAGACTATTTCTAAATCAGTTCCAACCCAGCTGGCACACCTACTCAGTTAACTCTCTTGGCACCTCTGGAGGGTTGGTAGTGGCTTGGAATCCCAACCATTTTGATTTTCTTCCCTATCTTTGTTGTAGATACATTCTATTGACTGGCATATGTCGCTCCACAAATAAAAGGCTCAACCTCATCAACATCTATGGTCCATGCTCCGACAGACAACATTTTTGGGAGAAGATAGAAACTAGGGGGCTACTTGACCTCCACAACTTGATCATTGCTAGAGATTTAAATCTCAGAACAACTTTTGGATAAGTTTGGGGTGACTCTTCCACTTCAGATAGTCTAGATCATTTCTTCACTACTCTCTTCACGACTCATCACTTGGTGGATCTTGTGCCAGACACTCTTTCTCCTACTTGGTGTAATGGGCTCTTGGGCACAAAATCCATATCTAAGAGGCTAGATTACTTCCTCTTATCAGAGAACCTCATCTCCATGGAGGACAAGATCCACTCTTGGGCAAGATTCCATTACCTTTCTGATCATGCTCCTATCGTCCTGCATTTGGACTCAACTTCCTACAAGTTTTCCTATCCATTCAAGCTCAATGTGGATTGGCTTCTTGAAGCTAAGTTCAATAACATAGTTGCAGATGTTTGGAAGGATAACAACTTTTTATTTGAAACGTGTGCACAAAACTGATTTGCTTGGAAACTCAGAAGCCTCAAAGCTTGTATAAAATTGTGGGCCACTACTTACCAACATGAGAATGCATTTCGGCTTTTGGAACTTGACACTGCTATCCAAGACCACATTCTATCTAAAGCCAACGTGGATACCATTGGTGCTGGTAGTCACATCTTAAAAGCTCTCAAATTGGAAAGGAACTCACTTCTTCTAAAAAATGAATCCACCTGGAAACAACGTAGTAGATCCACATGGCTAAAATGTGGAGATCTCAACACTAAGTATTTCCATAAAGTTGCCAACTCTCGTAGAAATAAAAAACACATATGGGAAATACTAGATGGGGACGGAACAATGCACAAAGGACAACAAGATATAAAATCTGCAGCAGTCAACTTTTACAAACCATTCTTCGAACAAAACCACTCTGCAAATTTGCAGAGCTCAGTTTTGGTAGCTAGTCTCTTCGACCACATAGTATTGGAAGATGATACTCTATCTCTGGACAAAACTTGTACACTTTAGGAGATATCTTTTGCACTAAAATCTTTCTCCAAAGACAAGAATTCAAGCCCAGATGGCTGGATGATAGAATTTTACTTGCACTTTTTTGACTTGGTTGGCCCGGACCTCTTGGAACTAGTGGAGGACAACAGACTTGGTGGAAAAGTGATTGGCACCTTGAACTCGACTTTACTCACCCTTATCCCTAAAGCAGATGCCCCCTCCACCTTTGGAGATTATAGACCCATTGCCCTCTGCAATCTTTTCTACAAACTCATCTCCAAAATCATCGACATTAGGATCAAGCCCATCCTCTCTCGTTTCCTTTCGAATGAGCAGTTGGGTTTTTTAAAAGGCCGACAGATAATAGATGCTATAGGCACAACCCAAGAGTGCCTACACAGTATCAAAACCAAAAATTCCAAATCACTTGTCCTCAAATTAGATCTCAACAAGGCATTTGACTGCATCAACTGGGACTTTCTCAGATTGATCCTAACGTAGATAGGCTTCAGTCAAAAAATGATAAAGTGGATAATGAGTTGTGTAACCAGTGAAAACCTCGCCATCTTGGTCAATGGAGAATCCTCCAGTTTTTTCCGCATGGGCAGAGGTCTGAGGAAGGGCTGCCCGCTCTCTCCTCTACTCTTCATTTTGGCGATGGAAGCTTTGAGCCTGCTCCTCAAAACTGCCCAAGCTAAAGGAAAAATTTATGGATTAAAGGTATCCAGGAACATCAAGATCCTCCACCTCCTTTTTGTTGATGACGTCCTCATCTTGACTAAGGCACCCTATAGGAATGGTTGGAAATAAAGGAGATTCTTCAAAAATTTTGCGCTGCCACAGGCTTGACTATAAATTGGGACAAATCCTCCTTCCATTTTGCAAACATTCATTGCTCATCTCTAGACTAGATTAAAGACATCTTCCCCCACTCCTTTTTACCTCTTTCCATTGGCCTCACCTATCTGGGATATCATCTACAACCTGATTCCTACAAGCCATCAGACTGGAACTGGCTCCTTGTCAAAGTGGAAACAAGAATTGGGCACTAGTGCACGAGGTGGCTATCTCTTGGAGGACATTTTACCCTATTAAAATTTGTCCTCGAAGGATAGACAATGTATTGGATGGCCCTGGCTGCCATCCCTACCTCGGTCCTCACAAAACTTCGCAAGATGATGTTCAACTTCCTCTAGTCTAGTTGTTCTGACTACCCTCGACAACATCTCTGCAGCTGGAAAACCCTGGCTAAACCGAAAAAAAAGGGCAGTTGGGGGATTCATAATCCTCTCTTCTTTAGCCAATCCCTTGTGACCACTTCTCTTTGGTGTGCCCTGACTAGACCGAGCATATGGCATTTTGTAATTTTAGAAAAATATCTCAGACACCACACAGTTAAAAGTTGGCTATTGGTGGAGATGAATATCACCAATGCAGCCTCACATTTCTGGAGGAACTTAATAAAATAAAAACATCTAATCACCTCTTGGCTCTGCTAGCGCCAAAGCTCGAGGCACAACATTATTCTTGGGTGAGATTGCATTCTAGGGTTGGACGTCTCAACAACACTTTCTACACAACTGTTATCTCTTTTACATTCAAAGAACATCTGGTATTTATACCAAATTTGGGCTTCCTCCAGATTGGATGCTCTGCCTGATTCTTGGATCTCCAACACTACACTTGGCCTCATCTCGGATGTAGCGCGTGACTGGAACAATTTCTGTCTGATCCTCACACATCTAGGCATACACCTCACAAATTTAGAAGATATCCTTCATTAATCGGGGGATGATCTCTCAAGTAATCTCATGGCCCAAAATGTATATGCTACAATTGCTAACATGATATGGCCCACAAACATCAGTGGATGGAAAAATCACATCTGGTCTTGGAGCATCTCATACAAGATTAAATTATTTACCTGGCTGCTGACAAAAATAAGTTAAATACTTGGGATAATCTCCTTAGAAAGGGTTGGTCTGGCCCAAATTTTTTCCATCTCTATCATCATGACTCAGAAACCGCTAACCATCTTTTTATCAATTGCCACTTCACCAAATAGGTTTGGCTAAAAATTGCTTTGGCTCTCAATATACACACCACCTGGGATGGGGCAAAGCTTGTAGACTGCTTTGTATCATGGACACAAAAAGAGCGCATCCACATCCACCTCCCACCATTAATCTGTTGGACTATGTGGCTGGTAAGAAATTCTACCATTTTTGAAAATTCGACTCCATCAACAAGTGCAGCAGTCTCCAAAGCTCTTGGCCTTTACTTTTCCTAGAATGATTCACTTGGAAACAAGAAAAAACTACACCGATACAAGCAGATTCCCGAGCTTGAAGCTATTACTACAGGCTGGTTCGATGGTGCAACGATCACAAATGGATCTTCGAGTGGAGCTGGAGGACTAATAAAAATCTCACAAAACACTTTCAACAAGTGGACTTTCAACTGTGGCCCGGGAACCAACAGTAGGGAAGAACTTTTGGGTGCTTGGGCCACACTATTTTTGGCCTCTAGACTCCACGTAGATGCCCTCCAGGTTCTTGGGGATTCCATAATTGTCATTGAGTATCTAAGCAATGGGGGTGACCTCCAAGTAGTCTCCCTACTAGCCTAGAAAGATAGAATTAGGCATTTACAGTCCACCTTCAAAAAACATAGCTACATCCATATACATTGGGAACACAACAAATCTGCGGATCATCTATCAAAGACAACGCTTCTGAAAATAGTGGGAGTCATATCATACAATCTTTGGTTAGAAGGACATGAGGGCCCTCCCCTCTTTCTATCCCTGCAATAAGATCAGTCTTATCCTCCAACC